>CM077480.1:2520430-2740451 GCA_039654755.1 Calcarius lapponicus
CCTGGATTCCCTCCCAATTCCTTTGGATTTGCCTCCTGATTCCCAGTCTTGACTCCGCCGCCACCACCTGCCCTCCTGGAGCCTCTGGCGAAGGATGCAGCTGGAAGGAGGCCCAGCCAGGGAGAACGCGGGGCTCTGTTTGTGTTCTGCATTTCAGAGCCGTCCCTCCTGCTCCAGGAGCGCGTGTGTGAGCTGTGGAGGGGGATAATGGCGCGTAATGATTGCTGCTCTGATTACAGGATGCAATTGGCACTGCGGTGGGAAGCCAATCAATGCGCCGTGAGTGGGAGCCCGCTGGTGCTTGCCAATGGTCCTTGATTAAAAAGGAAGCTCTTTGGCTATCTTCAAGCAGCAGGAGAGGGAAACAGCGCGGATGAAGGTGAGGCAAGTGCCAGACTCTGCCCCCCCGATGGATCACAGCTCGTTTTCACAGGGGTTTAGTCACACAATCTGCTTTTCTCTCCTCTCCCCTTTGCTCCCAACCAGACAATGGCCACAGCAGCCTCCTCTTAGGCAGGGACCAAGCCTGAGCGCTCATATCCTTGGTTCTGGTGTATTTTCCTGCAAATCAAATACCCACCGTGCCCTTACAATCCATCTCCAGTTTATATACACCGTTCCCTTGCCTTTCAACTTGCTCTTTCTCCGTGCAGTTGCAGGTAAGCAAGCGTGCAAGTGGAATCCAGCTCAAAACCAGCAACAATTCACAGGTGCACTATTTTAGTCCCACAATAGGGCATTTTCATTACAGGGAAGTCTGGGTGCAGGCACAGGGCACTAAAACACTACACCACACTCTTTTCCCCTTAGAAGCCCTGCTGATACATCCATCTTTTTAGCTGGTTAAATATGGGATTAGGCTGGAAGGTGAAGATCCAGATACCATTGTCATAACACAAATAATAATAAAGAAACCCCAACTTACAAGCTCCCTGGAGATCAGCAATAATTACATGTCTCCAGTAGCAGATCTCAGGCTGTTTTTCTGTACCCTTTCATTACCCAAGCAACGTGACAATGCAGCCCACACAGTCACAAACAATTCTGAAACAGCAGCCCCTACAGGATGGAGCTGGGAACCAGAATTCAAAAAAATATGGGGTCTCTGTCATTGGTAATGTGAGAGTGGATTCCAGCCAACACCAGAGCCACAGAGAAAGAAGAAAGTGATGGATTCAGCTCAGCAGCTCTGAGGGGTGAATGGGCAGGAGGGCAGGGCACCAGACTGAGCTAAGCCAGGCTCAGGGAGGTGGAACTGTTCTTTTCTTTGCTATCTGGGTTGCTGATATTGGATCTGCAGTTAATGGCTGAGGAAGGCAGCACAGCCCTGCTTCCCTGCCAGCTATCTGCCACGGATAATCTGCTTCTGGGAGCTGAAGCCTGAACACAAAGTGCTGCAGGGAAAGGACCCCTTTGACTCCAGTGGTCTTTGAACGGCGGGGGCAAGAGCAGGATGTTTTTCTGGATGCCCTTCACCAGCCAAGATCCTTCCAAACCTCCCTAATCCATTTAAAGAATGAGGAAAAGAAGAGAGGGGCAGGTGTTGAGGCTCATGGTCACAGTTCATCAACTCTTTTTCATCACTTTCTTTAGTCCCCAAGTGTGCTCTCTGTTGATAAACATCCCTGGTTTCCCACTCTGAGTTTGACTCCACCATAATCTTGTCATTTCCACAACCAGTTAGTTTTCTCCAAATGGGCACCATTAAGACGAGGAAAATTGTTTTTATATACAGATAGGCAATGTTTTATTAAACTAGACCATTTTCTAATATGGTGCTATGTCATGTCACTGCAAAGAGGGAAAACGCCACTCTGATTATAAAGCAAGGTGTATCGAAGATATACTGCGAGCAATCTGAGGTATAAATGGGTATAAAATCCAGAATTATTGTAGCCTCCTACCCCCCTATCCAGTGCCAGCTGTGGCCCAGCTCCTCTCCAGGCACTTCACCATGCCAGAGAAGCTCAGGTGGTGGCCATGCTATGGAATTACTCCCATAAAAATGGAAGAACTGCTGGACCAAAGACTTAACTCCCTGTTCTGATCATGATGGGAGTGATAGCAGGTTTCTCTGAGGGATGGATTCTACAAGAAGGGAGGTAATTTTACATTGATGATACTCCCAGCTTCTGGAGTTCAGGGCTTTTGGGCTTCATAATGTGTAATAGGTGTTATAGCTTTGTGCAACAACAGCAGTTTATCTCAATGAATCTTTTTTCAATCTGTTCACAGTTTCAGCCACTGAAATATCTCTGGGACAATGAGTTCCTCAAAGCAATTCTTTATTTTGTGCTAAAAATACGTATTTTTTTATTTATTACTTGACTTCTGTTTTTTGACTCTTTTCATTATATACAATCCCTGGTTTTATATTGAAAGAAACTGAATAATCTCTCCATGTACATCTCTCCCCACAGCCAATAATTTCATAGGTTTATCTCATCTTTTACACCCTTCTTCATCCACCACAGTTGAATCAATCACTGCCTATTTAACACAGTCCAGACTCCTATAAATTTATCCAGTCAAAAATTCCCTCCCTCAATGTATTTCCTTCTATGATTTTTTATATGTCCTGGGAGGTTTATAACACTTCTTTGAATAAATAAATTCCAAGTCTGGTTATAACAAGTACGTTTCTATCCTCAGCAATTTGCCATATTCAATCTCCATTTTGAGGTTATGTAGAACTACTGAATAAAACCAGTTCAAGCAGACAACCTTTTACAACCTTGTTGGAAACCAGTAAAAAACACTCCTTACCTTTTGTTTCTTATATTATAACCAGTTGTTAATGCACAAATTGAGAAGTTATTTTTATCCCATGGAGGACTCAGTTCTTTAAGACCCCTAGTGAGGAAATTTAATGGAAATCTTGTGGATATACAGCTATGCTATGCTGACCAATTCTTTTCATTTACAAGCTCAATAAACTCCCTCAAAGAACTCTATGAGATATTCTGGCCACAATCTGACTTAACAAAAGCAATATTGACCTCATTCCTATTTATTCACATCCCTGCTTACCCTTTGCTTTATTATTCTGCTACAAGTTGTCTGGTACAGACATTATTTCCCTAATGAAAGAGAAATAATGGAGGAGATTAGTCACTATCTCTTAAAGGATGAGCAATGTCTCCAGGAGAGCACATCTTGCTATAGCACATATTGGTTTTGTGTCAGCTGTTCCTGACTTTCAAGGAGTTGGAAGGAGAAGGAGCATCCAGGACTCCCTGATGGAAATAAAAACAGTGATGCAGGTGCTCACACTGCCATCATGGAGGTTAAAGTAGGGAAAAGAGACCTGGAAGGGGAGGAAAATATTTCACATCAACTGGAAAAAAATCTTCATGGCGTGGGCTGAAGTCCTTTTGGAGTTTTTCTGTACAGTGGAGCTGTTGGTAGTAAAGTCAAAGTTCCTCTGATGTGAAAATGCTTGTTTAGCTTTTAAATTTTTCTTGAACATTTAACTTTTCCATTACAGTACATTTATTTCCTGGGTTTAGTTTGCCACCTGCAGACAAAGTACAAATGAGAGTGCTGTAGCACCTGCCTATATGTGATGGATCTCTGTAGGTGACACATGGTTTGCAAGGAGAGCAGTTATTGAATTTGGATTTTATTTATTACTTTTTACCCAGAAATCAAAGCTAACAATAAATGCTGATGGTCTCAAGTTCCTTAACTGTCATTGAGGAAATCTGTAATGCTCTAATAGGGCTGCAGGAAGCCTGCCTTGGTTGGAAAATTTAATTTGATGCTTCTTCGTGGCTATAGCAGTAAATATTCCTGGGTAGGAGGTGTCAGAGTGTTTAGTCCTATTACAGGAGAGAAAGCACACAAGCAACAATTCTGACAGCCTATATAGACCTTCACCCAAACACAGCATCTACTGCAGCAGCAGAAATAATAAATCACCAGCTCAGACTGGTCATCTGGAGCAGATTCCTTTTAAGCTGCAGCCTGTCCTGCTCCTATTAAAGTCAGCCACTGTTCTCTGCCCTATTTTTTTTTTTTTTTTTTTTTTTTTTTTTTTTTTTTTTTTTTTTTTGCCATTGATGCAGAAAATGGACGTTTTCAGCCTTCAGATAATGCCTGGTATCCACAGTGCCAGATGCACTTTCAGAACTGAGTTTTACTCAGTCTGGCTGATGCACCATCCTTAGAAATGAGAGATGGGTCCTGTGGGCAGTGGGAGCTGCTACAGCACCTCCTGCAACAGATTCTTCCAGAAAAAAAGCTAAAATATTGTGTTTTCTGGGCTCTCAAAATGAGACTGAGAGCAGTGGGTAAAGTTCATGAGCAGAAAAACAAATCAGAAAACCTGGCTGCTGCAGAGTTCCCACATGTGCTGCAGGGACTTGCAAAGGCAGGAGCACAGTCGGGTGCCAGAGCCTGAGCTCTCTGCTGCTGGCACTTCTGCCATTCTCATGGAGGTTTTCCAGCCACATCGAACCCTCACAAGGCCATGAGCTCATTTACCAGTCCAGATGTGAAAAAAAACTGAAAGAACCAATTTTGAGTGCTTGTGATACCAGAGGATTCACTTGGATGTAAACCCTTGTTCTGATTTTTAGGTACAAACAAGAGGGAAAAAAAAAATTATCTTGTTTCACATTAGACATTGCAAAATAACAATTTCCACTTGCTTCAAGATTTGTAGCAAGGCATTTTCAGGGACAGATTATCCACGAGCTGAGTGTTAAAGACCAAAAATTGTTCATTTTCCTTAAGAACAGATGATTAACCTGGAAAGACAAACAAGGAAGCTCATATCAATGCCAAAGTCAACCAATCTGCAACCTGACTGAAGACACTGGCATTCCTCACTCAGTAGTTGCAGAATTTCTCCCTGTCATGTATGAACATCTTTTGCCTGCATAAAGTGTGAATTTAGACTCCATTGCCATGGGGGAGTTTCTAAAAGGATAGGGAAAAGAAAAAAAAAAAAAAAAGAAGAAACATATTTGTTTATAGGTGGTGTCAGGAAAAGAAATAATGCCTGCGCCAGTGTCTGGGTCTCCAGGGCAATGAAGGTGGCATTTTCCACCTGCACAAAATTTACTGGAAACATAAAACCCAACAAGGAGAAATGTATCATTTGTGCTGAGAGTCTGCTCCAGAGGTTCTTCTGGAGAATATTACCTCCCATGACCTCCTTCCTCCTAATGCAGGAACACCCCTGGTATTTCCATCCAGAAGGACCAGCTAATTAATCAGGGCTGATCGTTAGAGTGTTGGATTATCCTCCTGTCCTCTCATTTGGCCACGAGGAATTGGCTTCTTTTGCAGGGTGAGAGGAGTCAAGATTTACACAGATGTGAAGAGCAGATTTGTGGGCAGACATTGCACCAGTGAACAGTCTCTAACACCTTCCTGGACAAGGCAATTTATCTGAGCAATGGGTGGAAGGATGCAGAGGGTGAGGCTTGGCCAGGAGTGCCAAGATTCATTTGATCTCCTGTGTAGAAGTACATCATTTCTAGCTAGATTCAAAGAGGACCATTAAAATACCCAAAACTGTAATAGTTAATCAAGCAGGAAGCTTCTGAATGTATTAAGAGTTTCAGGGCTCTTCTCTAGATTTATTCTCTATTACACTAGGGATTTGCTACATTATTTTCTTGGGTGGCAGGTTTTATATTTTCCTCTGAAGTTTCTTTTTTGATCATTTCCTGAGGTAAGTCACTCGGTTAAACCGTCACTGATCCTTATCCACGCTGGCAATTGTCATGTTACTCTAAAAGCTTTTTGAAAAACAGTGTGAAGGAAAAGGATTGTAAGAGTGACCCACAACTGCCCTGTCCCAGCCTGACTCTGCAGCACTGTGGAAAGGAGCCTGAGCACAAATGAGCTGAGCTGCACTGCCCTGAGCTGCCAGCAAAGAGCTGAAACCCAGCCCTGCTTTCAGATTCTTCTCTCTGTGCTTGAAGACAAAAGGAAAGCAAGGGCAGAAAGAGGAAAGTAGAAGGTTACCAGAAAAGAAATCTTACTGTATTAGCAGAAATATTTTCTGTATTAAGAGAAAAGAGAAAAAAAAATCAGTTCTGGAGAATACATGTGTTCTTCATTGATCTCATTCTGCACCACACCTGCAGGCTGAGGCTGAGCTATGACCAGGAGGAAAATCCCTCTCCCACACAGTTCCATTTCAATTTCAGCACCACTTGCTTTCTTCCCTATCCCATGGCCATTCCCTGTGTGGCAGTTCATTACCTCATCCCTGGATCTCCACACAGAGAACCAACCCAGTAATTTCACAATTAAAGGATGATTCACCTGGGAAAACAACTTCTGTTAAACAATTTTGGCCCCTTTGCCTCCACTGTCCAATCTTCTTTCACTTGGGGCTGCTTCTGACAGCCTGGCATCCCTGTAGCTTTCATAGAACCAGCACTTTTGGAAGAGGGAACTTCTCCAAAGCAAAGTTGATCCTTATTGTTCAAAAAATCGAATTCTATCCTTGTCTCCTCTGTGCCCACATTAATTTGGTCTAAAATAAAATGATGGTTCCCTCATCTATGCAAAAGCAAAACATTTCTGAGTGGAGGAGATATTGGTGTTGCAGTAGGCTGGTTAATTAAAGGAATGGGATGTTTTAGATTTCCGTTTTCTTCCACCATCCCACCCACAAGATATTTCAAGGACTCAAACAGAAACAGACTGTCAGGGCAAAAGGTTTTTCTTTTTTGTGGGGTGCTTATTTTTCTTTCCCTTAGGACAACCTCTTCTATTCATTTCTCTCTCCAGTATTTCTAATTTGTATCAGATATGTCTTTATCATCCATCCCTAATACACATTTGTCTGAAATTACCAATGGTTTAAACACCAGTCTCTGTGAAGAATGGCTCTGTGTTGAAAGCAAGATGCAAGCATCCAAACTGGATAATGTTCCCAGCGATGGTGCAGAATTTCCTTGGGAATATGGGTCACAGCCTTGAAATGTCCCTGAGCTGGTGGCAGGGGCATCCTCAGAGTGTGACAGGGCTGGGTCACAGCCAGGCTCTGCAGCACTTCACTCCTTCACTTGGCTACTTGATGTGCCTTTAATGCCTCTGCATTTCCATTCAACCTCTGTGAAATCAAACCAAGGATCCTCCTCTCCTCCTTGCCCAGGTTTGTGCTCCATCCATGGGCAGCAGCTCTGCCTCAGGAGCTCAGACATTCCTGAGCTGGGCTAGATCCGCGTGCGGGCGAGTGTGTTTAACAGATTAAGTTAAAAACAATCTTCACCGCTTCATTTAACTAAAGCATTTTTCCAGACAACTTCCTCTGCTCGAATGTTCCTTCTAATTATCATTTTCCCTTTACAATATGTTGTGTCATGCTGCTTAGGAGAAAGCTCATAGCGAGAGGCAGTGCTGGGCTTGTGAAGGAAATATGTCCTGGCTATTAGGAAGTTCAATGAAGCGCTGACTTTTATATCGTTGTGTAGGGATGGGTGAAGCAGTCCAGAAAAAAACACTGCCATCTGAGCAGCAATGTGGGGCTTAAAATAACCCTCCGCTTCAGAATGTTTTTTTAAGGTTTCTCCATCAGTTGCAAGATTATTTTTTCTCTCTCCAAGTGTTTCATCTAAACTGATTGGTCTTGGGGAAGTGGAATCCGGCTTGGTGTGGAATTCCAGCCTGGCCAGGCTGATTGCTTTGTGCCCTCAGCACCAGGGGCCTGCTCTGCTCAGGAGGAATGATTTGGAGTCAGGATCATTTGCTTTCATCCCAATTCTGTGAGCTGTTTGCAGCTGTTAATTTAACAGTTTAGTGCTTCCATCTTCCATGGGCAGGAGCGACCGTGCCAGTGCCTGAGACATCGAAACTTCATTTCCAGTAACAGGGCTTGGAGGACTGGGTGATGGCAGGAAAATGCTTTTGCTCCAGTGAGCAGGGACCACATGGTGGGCACAGAAGTCAACAGAGAGAGATTCTGTAAAATAAGCCTCTGCCAGCTACAGCTCTACGGGGATGAAACAAGGAGAGGAGAAGAGCCATGAAAGCAAATCCATCTTGAGAGAGTTTTTCTGGGGCAGTGTCTGCAGTGCCAGGGGAGCTCAATTAGCCCAAAAAGGGAAAATATTGAGTTTCAAGGATATCTTTATTGGGTATAAAGAATCTGTATTAGATCTGCTAATACAGGCAGGGTGTATCCCTAAATACCTGTGAATTCAGGATTTTTCTCATACCTCAAGCCAAACTTAAGGCAGACCCTGTTTCCAAGCAGAATTTACACCAAAGTGCTGTAGAAGAAAGAGTCAAACTGCTCTATGGCACCTGCTTATGGAAGAAAATATATTTCCATTTTATTTCATCTGGAGGACTGATAGACTTTATAGTTATGAAGTTATACCTAAAATTTCTTAGCCAAAGGTTATTCATGAGTCAGTACCACTGAAGTTGAAAGAAAACTTTTCAGTCATTTCAAATTGGTTTTTCCCCACTTCTTTTATTAAAAAAAAAAGTATTATTTTGTTTGTTTTCAGCCTTTGTTTTCAGAACTTGTCAGATCTGTTGTCAGGCTATGGAAGAAGTTGAAAACTTAATCATTATGCTTCTTATTTTGACTGGTATTTATTCAATCTTTGTTTCACGATGTTTTTATCTTATAAAGGGGGACGTCATCCTCCAGCATTGTTGTAAAATTATTTTCTAAGGTCCAAATTTTCTATTGCAAACACCTACACCTGCCACGAGAAGTTCTCCCTTTCAGCACCTCTGCTGTGCTGCTCTGTCATACCTGTGCTCTGATTTGAATTCTAGGAAAAATAGATGTATCCAGGATTTTGGTCTTAATTGTCACTTTTCATTTTGCTTTATTTTACATGCCATTCTACAGCATTTAAACAATATTTTGTGCAGAGAACTTTTAGCAGCAGCAGCTACCAAAAACCAGCAGCAGTTGGAAAGATTGTGCAATTCTTGCTGGGTGCAGCTCAAGGTCTTTTACACCTCCCTGGAAATTGTGCTAATCTTTCCGTTCTAGGGCACTTTGCAGGATATTTGTACCAGCAATTTCAGACAGGTAATTTCATCAATTCCCTTTGCTACCTGAGCTCCTTTACTTGCCTCTGTAATCAATGGGGAGCAGGGAGAGCTCCCAGAGTGTGACTTGGAGCAGCTAAATTAGGTTCCTGGTTGAAATGCTGCTTCACAGCATTCAGGCTGCTTCTCCTTTAATTTCAGAGAGAGTCAAGTTAGCCCAGCTCATCATCTCAGACTGGCTGGTGTGAATTCCTGCCTTTCCACACTTACCTGCAGCATCCAAATGAGAGATCTCAATTCTTCAATCCTTCCATAAACACACTCCAGATTGCTGTTACTTGCTCCATCAGGCAAAAGCAGGAGAGTGTGATGCTGTGAGAAGCCCCTGTTTAACAATGAAGTTATTCTCAAAAAGCCATTGCACAGCCAGGGCAGGACAACATGCTGCTGGCTGATGTCCTGGCCTTCACAGCTCCCAACCAGCCTCCCAAGATAAGTAGCTTTGTCCTTCTCAGTTTTAACATCCACATTTAGGCAACATAAGGCCAGGCTGGATGGGACTTTGAGCACCCTGGGATGGTGAAAGGTGTCCCTGCCTAGGGCAGGGGGTGGAACAAGATGAGCTTTAAGGTCTCTTTCAACCCAAGCCATTCTGGGATCCTGTGAACACTGAGTTACAACCCCCTGAGTTCTCACTGATACAACAATTTCAGTTCCTGCCCTGTTCTAGACTGGAAAATGCCAGTTCAAAGTTACTTCAAAGCCCAACACATTTGTCACAAGCCTCAGCTCCTGGCTTTATATATTTCTGCATCCACATATGGATGCTGATTCCCAGGCTGTTCATTAAGAAAACCCAATGACCTTTTCAGAGTCACTGGAATATATAGGTTTGTCCTCTTGGGAGCTGCTGCCAGGGTTGTTTAGGATCTCAGCATTAAGAACATTGGTTTTTCCTCTGATGTGCTTAATAGCTCCCCCCCTGCTTTCAGTATTGGTGTGTTATTTATTAGCAATTCTTTATGCTTCTATAATTCTCCTTTGAATGGTCATTTGCTTTGCTGGCCAGCTTTTTAGTCCTGAGATCAGTGATTTTTCTCATGGCCCATAAAATAAGAAAAGTAATTTTGTACTTTATTTCTGCCTGGTGGAAATCTGTATCTGGAAAAGTGGAGCAGGCTCACAATTCATTGGCAACGTATATAGGATGAATTCAAACTGAAAATTATTTTCCATAAATAAGTGGGCACTTCTTTAAAGAATCCATGTGATCAGTAGACAGCTAGGTTAGGTAAATAATCCCTCAAAACAGAATTGGAATGTGGATATTTTAGGTTGCCTACTCGGAAAGATGCAGTTGTTATATGAGATGTGATATCTGATGGGAATTTCCCTAGGCTTGATTGATTTGGATTATTTTGGAGTATTTGTAATATCTCAGTGCTGCTCACATGCAGTGGAATCCAAACATGAAGCTAAACAGCTTCTCCAATATTACCTATTTATCCATCTTCCTGACAGACAGAGGACGACCTTCCCCATTCAAGGATGCCTTTTAGCTCTGCTAAGTGGTGGGTGGCAAGTGGGGGTATTCCAAAGTGAGGAACCTCAGGGTCAAAGGAATTCAGCCTCTAAAAGCCTCTCCCAGCAGAAGGAAGAGGTGGGGGAGCAGGAGGGATGTGGATAAATGATGGGTCACCACAGAGGCTGGGAACAGCCTGAAGGACCCAGGCAGAGGGGAGAAGCAGCCTTGTATTCAGCAGCTTATGACTTTTAATGTCACTTTTCCCTGACAAGCTTTTATTTTAATGGATGGTAAAATATTTGAAAAGACTGAGTATGCAGTCAAAGGCTGCTTTAAATTTCCTCCACGCTGACCATGGTGCTGATGAGCGTGTGCCACATGAAGGAAGAGCCAAAAGCTGCAGCTCTGAGCAGGGAAATGCAAGCTGAGACCTGAGGGACTGGGTGTGTGGCTGGGCTGGGGGCTCAGGTGCTGTTTTGTGTACCTGGGCTAATTCTGGGCACTGGAATGACTGTTAGACATGGGAAACAGCTTAGTTTACAGAAATATTCCTAGAAAGGGAATGATGAAACCAAAATCACACCCTTTTTTCTTTGGAAACCTGATTCTAAAGCATCTGCCCATCCCAGAAGAGACCAGAGTGTTTCCAGGTACTCTTTGCATCTTATTGAAGCAGAGCAAGCACACTGAAGATCCCAAGGAAAGGGCTCACTGGCAATGTATCAAGGGAGAATTGTTTACTGAGGCTATCCAGCAAATAATTCCAATAGTGAATAAATAAAACAAAATCACCATCTGCCTGAGGATAATTGGAAAACAGAACGAGAGGCCAAATTCACAGAGCAGATTATTTCTCCAGCTCAGTTAGGAATGCTGAATGGAGCTGTTCATACTATTCTTTTTCCTAGACCAAATAATCTTCTACTTCCCTGAATGCTGACTTAACTCCTGAGCACCTCAGCTGATTACAGGCACATAAACCTGTGCTCTTTAGTTAACCAATGTGTTTACACACCCATTCAGGTTCCTTGTGAGGCTTTTTCATTCATGAACCCTGGAAAAACATCTTCTTACATTTTGCTGTTCAGTTCTATTTGCTATTCTCTTGGCCTTGGACACTTCCAGGGATCCAGGGGCAGCCACAGCTCTGGGCAACCTGTGCCAGGGCCTCACCATCCTCACAGGGAAGGATTTAGCCCCAATATCTAAACCTACTTCCTTGCAGTCTGAAATAATTTCTCTTTTTCCTCACAGCTCTCCTGGTCCTACCTCTACCTTTGTGCCAGAGGCAGGATTTGGGCAGTGGGTGGGATTCTCCAGGTCCCTTTTCCAGTTCTGGTGTTGACTTTGGGACTTATTCTGGTGATGATATTTTATTTTGGGTACAAGTAAATGCTGACTGAAACCCCACCAAAAAAAACCCAAATATCCCAGTTTGAAAGGCTATGGGATTCAGTCTCGTAACTAATTTGATTGAAGCTTATGGATTTTATGTATACATCTATTACTCAAGGTTTCCTCAAAGCCTGGGTCTGGCATTGAATGATGAGACCTCTGGAAAGAACACTCTGAGTCCCTTTCATGCTTCTTTTGGTATATACCTGAGATGTATATTTTTAAAATGTCGGGGTTTTTCTTTACTCTAGGGTCTAACTTACAGTCTTGATTCTTTGTATAGAAACATAGTGATCCTCATCTCAACCCCAAGACAGCAGAAGCTTCACTTTTTGGGGGGAAATTCAAAACTTTCACTCTGATAAGACACAGCAAATATTTAATAATAAAGGACCATAATCAGAAATCTCTTGCTTACCATCAACTAACATTAAAATTGAGTGGGAATATTTTTTTGCCTGAAGGTGAAAAGGCAAATTGCATTCTGCCATCAGCACCAGTGTTTTGTGCCTTAGAAGTCAAACAGTTGGCCCTGTGACTGCAGACAATGATTATTTTATCACTGATATCATATAATCTGTGTCTGTTCTATAGAGTCCATTGCAATGGAAAACTGAAATAATGCTTTAATAGTGTTGATAGCTATGGAATCCATTTTATATTACTTATGGATTCTCCTCTTAATATTTTGTCTAAGCAAAAAGGGAGATTACTGGTCAAAAGCATTAGAGAGACAGAGTTTTTCATATTCAGAGCAATGCTATAATTTAAGGAAGCATAAACTGGGAATTCTTGAAAAAATAATTAGAATATATAATATATATATCAGAATATGTAAGTCACTTTATCAGATTGACAGGAAAAAAAAGACATTTCAGTGATCTGGGAAATGAAGCTCCTCACATGAGTTTAGAATTAAAGACTGGCATAAAAACCCTACCACTTAATTCCTGTCCCCCAGTGCTTATTCAAATTTATCACAACAAGGTGGGTAATAAACAGGAAGGTAAACATCCACTTTGGCATCCAGATGATCAACAATAATGATTATTTAATTTCATTATTACTTCTAGCATTTAAGCAAAAAGAAAGACTTTTGCTTTGTCTATTGTTTCTTTTAGCAGCAGTTTTACTTTGTTTTCTATCTCTCTTCTTCTTGAAAGGTACTTTAAAAAAAAACAACTTACAGTAAGAGGTTTCCAGGGCTGCATTTTGCATTAAAAACATAGATTTTTATTTGTTTGTCTAATTTTCTGTTCACTTCCTTTCATTGCATGAATTGGAAGATGACAAATAACCCTGTGAAGGAATAAGAGAAGGAGATTCACAGTGACATTTAAATTTGAGCCCGTGCTTGATGGCGTGCAGATGATTTAAATACATGTCACCAATGCACAGCTCTAAAAGCAGATTTTAAAAATGCTTTTGCTTCCCTTATTGCTGCTTTAACATGCATCTGGAGAGTGCTACAAGCCAATGGAGCTGCTGTAAATAAGCTGCAACCATCTTTTAAAGGTTTTTGTTGGTTTTTATTTTGTGCTGCTCAGGTGGGGGTTATAAATAATGATTAGAATCAGAACAATTGTTATGCAGATAGAGTTGGCTGTGCTAAAGTCACCTCAGAGGCCACAGTCCTGACCCTGTTCCCAGGTTTGCTGTTCAGCAGGGGTTCCCAGCCTGTCAAACTCCCAAAATTCAGATCTCCACATCCACTGCCAGCAAACGTATTCTTCCTTTCTCAAACCAAATGCAGGGGTAGAGCTGGGATCACCAGCACTGTAGGCAAGTAAATTATCCTCTGCTATCAGCACATGCTTCTTATGTGGGCTTGACTGTGACGGTGTTCACAGGGGTCTCAGGCTGAGGGAAGAGACGAGGATCTGACCCCATGTTTCAGAAGGTTTGATTTATTATTTTAGGATATATATTACATTAAAACTGTACTAAAAGAATAGAAGGAAAGGTTTCTTCAGAAGGCTAGCTAAGAAGAGAATAGCCAAGAATGATAACAAAGGTTTGTGGCTCGGGCTCTCTGTCGGAGCCGGCTGACTGTGATTGGCCATTAATTAGAAACAACCCCATGAGACCAATCCCAGATTCACCAGTTGCATTCCACAGCAGCAGATAACCATTGTTTACATTTTGTTCCTGAGGCCTCTCAGCTTCTCAGGAGGAAAAATTTTATGGAAAGGATTTTTCATAAAAGTTGTCTGAGACACTTGACCTTCTTTCATTGCTCTCAGGAAGGTCTCCATCCTTCTCCAGCTGCTGTCATGCCTAAATCCAGGAGCACTGCTCTAATACCCTCTCTTTTCTTCTTAGGAGTAGGTTTGAATTCAATTTGAGCATAGAAGCCCCACTGAGAGTGGGGAAGGTTTGGATCCCTACCAGCCTGTGATGGCTCAGGCCTCATTTGATATAGTGCTGAAGCAGACGGGTGTGTGTTAATGCTATTGCTCACTAGCAGAGCCAAAATCAAACTCTGAGGTGAAAGCCCTCCAAATCCAGGGCTATCGATGCTTAATTGGCATAGAAACCACCAAGTGCCCTTGTGGTTTATTATGTGCTGATCCACTGTGGTTTGAACAGCTTTGCAGACTCCATTAAACAACCTCTATTAAATAAAGACAAACCCAACGATTAAATGTCTCTGGGTACCTTGCATGAACTTGCTGAGACATTAACAGTGTAAAATCTGAATATTCCCATGAATCAGCTGATGCAAATATATGATATGATGGTATCAAAGAAGGGATAGTTTAACACCTCTTTTTCTTGTTGGGGGTTAGTTTTCTTTCCTTTTGTTCCTTTTTACTTAGGGAATTTTTTTTCCCATAAGGTGCTAGGAAACACTAACAATAGAGGTACTTAAGAAAAACAAAAGTGGGCAAGCTCAGGGGAGGAAGGCATGTGGTTGCACTTCTCTTGTCTGGGAGTTTCTCTCCAAGTTTTGGTTTTGCTTGTTTTTGGGGGGGGGGTTTTGGGGGTTTTTTTTGTTTTTTTGGTTGGTTGGGTTTTTTTTGTTTGTTTTGTTGTTTGTTTTTTTTTTTTTTTTTGGTTTGGGGTGGTTCTTTGTTTTGGTAGTGGGTTGGATTGAGGGTCAGCCACTCTCCTGTTCTCCTGACCCTGACACATTAGCTCAGCTCTCCCGGTGTCTGTGTGGATGGTTATGGTTCCTTGTCACACAGGGAACACAACTTCTCCCTGGGGTGTTTTCATCCTTTTGTTTTGATGGTGGAATGTCTATCAACGTATACACACTTACTTAAACTGAGACTTCTCACTCATTAACCCAATTAATCCCCCTTTGACCTCATTCACAGTATGAAAAAGCTCATAAGCCACAAAGTTAACTCTGTTCCTCATTAAATAAGAATTGGCCTTTTTTGTCTTTTGACATGTTACACCTCTGTCTCTGCTCCCACATCATCAATTCTATTTTATTGTCTTTTATTGGGACCATTCTGAAAGCAACCATTGGACTTCTTCCTTCTTACCTAGTTAGCTCCACGTGATCTCCAGCAAAGACCTTTCCAAATCTCCTCAGTTATGTCCAGATTCTATATTTCACAGCCCTTTTATTCTCCAATTCCCTCAGTCTCTTCTCTGACTGTTATTCCTTCAGCCATGCTGCCACTGTTTTGGACACATTTTTCTCTTTTTCCCCAGACAGCCTTTCCTCTCCTCTAAGTCCATCTTTCCCCACGTTCCCTTCACCTTTCCAGTTCTTTCCATTTCTTTCCCTTCACCCAGGTGTCCCCACTCCCTCCAACCCTCAGTTATTATCTAGAATAATGGTTTGTCTTGTCTGACTTTGCTGGAAGCTCTGCTGGGCTCTTATTTCAGATTATTAATGGGGTTGGGAACCCCAATGGGGAGGATGAACTTCAAGTTCCCAGGGCTGCATTGCAGAAATACAGGATCACCACTTGAAGGTTGTTTTTTCTCCCCAGTGAGACAACTCAGGATGTGTTTCATTGGTCTTGAGCATGCCTTAGAGCAGCAGAAGTGTCCATTCATGGGAGGGTTATTTATTTATTCCAGAAATGGCTCCACCATGGTATTGCCAAGCCAACTGCAGCCACCAAAGGCAATCTGGCCCAAGGCTGAAGCAAGATCTGCCAGGGTGGCTTGGGAAAGGAATATTGAGTGTTCGGGCATCTGGGCCCGTGGATGGAGCGAGGAGCAGCACGTGGAGCAGTGCACAGATAATCAGGAGGAGCCAGCCAGCTCAGGGTGCTCCAGGGACATGCTGGGAGCAAATGGAGCTGGAAGGGGTGAGGGTGTCAGGATCTCTAGCTGCTCACAGTGACCCCAAGGAAAGTTGGAAAGTCTCTTTTCCCAGCCTGGTGCTTGAAGAAGGAGTCAGAGCTCTTCAGTTCTCGGACTCAAGGTTGTTTATTGTATCTTATCTATAAAATTCTTTCTCCTGCCCTGCTGAGGTCCCTCCAGCAGGACAGTTCCAAGCACCCTGCCTGCCCCCAGGGCGGTGTTATGTCTTTATATACTAAAAACTACATGTACAATGTTTACAATTCCTTCCCAATACCCATCACCTATGTTAGACAGTGAGCTTCTACTCTGAACCAATCTGTAAGTGCCACCATCACAGCAGAAGATGGAGGCCAAGAAGAAGAAGAAGGAGAAAGGCTGGACACACCCAGATCCCTCCATCTTGCCTCCTGAACCCCCATTCTAAAAAGCCCCAAAATCTACTTTTTCACCTCGTGATAACTTCACTATCATTCTACTTAAAAGTGTTGTGGCTTGCTGGTCTTCATATAAGGTTGGTAATTTGCTCCATGGGTCATAATCAAACCCACAGGTGTTTTGGGCTCTGTGCCAGGGTCTCTGAGCCCCCTGGCAGGGATCCTGGCTGCTCAGCAGAGCCTGAGGGATGTCCTGGGTCCTGACATGAGGGTGGCAGACAAAGGGAAGAGCCTTTTCACCAGCACAGAGCTTGAGGTGTCTGTTCCACTCCCCATCTGCTCAGCAAATGTGAGGTGAGCTCAGCAGGGCTGCCTGGGCCAGAGTGCTGAGCTGGGAATGTCACACCCTCGGTGTCACCAAGGAGAGGCTGAGCCACACACACACTGTAGGACAGCTCTGTGTCACCAGCCTGGGACAATGTGAAGCCCAAAGTGCCTCAGTCTGCTCATCACCACAGGCTTTCTGTCTCCCCAGCTCTGCTCTGCTCTGGGGGCTCAGAGCATGCAGAAAGAACTGGTGCAAGATGTTATGGAGGTGCTAAAATTCCTTTATTTCCCCCTGAAAATGCACGCCCAGTGCTGTCTGTCCAAATGCCATTGAGAATCTCCTCCCAAACATATCATGCAAGAAAGGACAATTTGGGACAACACAGGAGAAGGATTCATAGACTTGAGGGCCAGGAGGGACTATTATCATCTAGTCTGACATCCTGCATAATACAGCTCAGGAAGATTCAGCTAATAATTTCTGCATCAAGACCATAACTTCTGTTTGAGTTATAGCACCAATTTTCAAGAGACATCCAGTCTTGATTTAGAGAGGATAAACTTTGGGTTCTTTTTATCAGTCTTCCAATGTCTGAGCCTTGAGGGTGCACTCACATCTGGCTTTGAGCTCTCTCTGAAAACCTAAAGGCTCGATACTGACTTATCAAAAAATAAATTAAATTAAAGCTGAATTTTTCACAGTGCTTTTTCTTTCACATCCATGACTTGGGGCTTTAAACAGTATACCCCAAAATTTGAAGCTTCTGATAAGAGCTCAACTTCTGACAAAACACCTATCCCCTTCCCAGAGATAAACTGGATTAGTGGTTTCAGAAGGCAACCCCTTTTCTGAAGATTTCCACCCAAGAGGAGGTGACCTGGCAGGCAGCCCTGGCACCCTCAAACAGCAAAACTTGGATGGTGAGATGCAGCTCTCACATCCCGCCTGAGATCTGACTGGCTTTTGATCCAAAACACCCAGAGCCACTGATTAAAAAGGCATTAAAAGGGTCTGAATAAAAGGAAGGTTAATAGATGCTGATGTGGGAGTAACCGGGGCTGTCAGGGAGCGATTAAGCCGCCGGATAATCTTCCACCTGGAGCTGTCAGGCCGGTGTCTAATGTTTCATTCAAAGAAGGAGCTCTGCATTCCTGATGAGTAAATGACAGAGAAGTTTCAATTAGAGCTGCTCTGTGACTCAAATCCTGACATAACCTGATGGTTTACTTTCAGTTCCCCCGCTGTTCTCCGGGGGATGCCGACCCCTTAATGACACCTTTTAGGATGGAGGGGGGATGGCTGGCGTGGATTAGCAGGTAGCCAACAGGAGGGAGGCAGGGCACACCTTTCCCGAGCTGGGAAGTGCCTTTATTATACACATTTGGATGGGGCAGAAAGGAGCTCCAAGCTGCTGATTTGAGGGAGCTGGTGCTGTTATTACAGCCGTGCCCAGGGAGGCAGGAGTGAATTCCTGCAGGGCTGGTAATGCTCCACCAGCCTGGCCACACACCAGGGCAGGAGGGCTCAACCTGCAGAAAGGTTCCCCTTCACTCTTCCGTGTAATTCAAAAACAACACAAAGTAATTTGCAAACCCACCTTGCATTAGAGCAGAGTTCCCCAGGTGAGGGCAGGAAGGTAAGAAAAGCTTTTCAGCTCGACACAAAGCATTTTGCTTGATTGGTATTTCTTGTTTTGAATTTAGCACGAATTAATAAATGGTTGAGTACTGTGGAAACGAAATGACAGCTTTCATTTTGGGTCAAACAGAATGTTTCAGTTGATTGAAGGTGAGTATTTGCTCCTTTTCTCTCATTATGGTGGAAAAAATATTTCAGGTCAACACAGAACAGCTCTTGTTTTGTTTTCCAAATGAACTGAAAAACCCATTACACTCACAGCTGCACCTGCAATATCTCGGCTACTCTGCTCCTGAGGTCCCCCGTGGAGCTGTCAGCATAGCACAAGACAGAAGACAGATTAAACCATACCTTTTCTTAGTGTTCCTCGCACTTGCAGAGAGGGAAGTGAGCCACATCTCACAAGCCCGAACCTCCCTTTGGATCCCACCATACTCTGACCCTTATCTCTAGGCAGGGTTCAAGTGAAGCTCAGGAATTTGACCCTCATGTTTTAGTGTAAAATAATATTTGAGGGGACGTGGCTCCCCCTGTTACTGCAGGTCATGCTAAAAACAACCAGCCCAGGTGAATCCCCAGGGAATTTCTGTTCCCAGCTCTGCCTGCCCTTCAGTCCCTGCTCTTGGCTGTGCTCCAGCTCCCCGTGGATCACCAAGCTGTGCCCTGGCATGGCTGGCTGTCAAACCCCACCAGGACACAATGCAGGGACTTGGTTTTCATGCTGGGACACGTGGGGGTTTCTTCCATGAACTTGGAGGGAGGGATTTGTTAGGAACTGAAGATTATGAAAAGACTGAGTGCTCCCAGAGTGGCTGGATTTGAAGAAAACATCAACTTAGGAGTGCGAAAAACGCCAATCACTTGTTTTTAAAATTTTAAAAGTTTAATAGTAATAAAATGGTTATAAAAATAGCAATACAATTAGAGTAATAATAATTTGGACAGTTTGAGTTAGGACAATATGAGATGATAGAAACAAAGAGTTACGGACAGTCTGGGTACCTTTTTCTGGGCAGCAGGAGCCCAAAAAAGGACCCACGTTAACAGAGGATTAACACTTAAGAACAACAGCCCGTTGTATATTCATACACTTCATACATGATGCATAAATTCCATTCAAACACAGGATTCTGTCTGGTCTTCGTCAGCTTCTTCCCTCTAATCCTAATAGCGCCTTCAAGCCGGGAAGAAGTTCGTTTCTCCTGATAAGAAGGCAATAAATTCTTTTTCTCTCAAAGATTCAGGTGTCCTGTGGCTGCCATCTCACTGCAAGTCCTTTCTTTTAAACAAAGCATCTTACATAGCATAGTTTCTATTTTAACAATTTTTATATGCTAAAACTATATTTAACACAGTACTTAAGAGAATTAATACAGCATAACTTTCTAACACAACACATATAATATTCATTTTAATATTTGCTAAAAGCCAATTATAAAATTCATGCATTTTTCACAGGAGGGTTTGCATGGCACGAGCATTTGGGTGCCCCTGAAATCTGTGCATGGCATGGGCTGGGGGCAGCTTTCCCATGGGATGTGTGCTTGTTCTGTTGGAGAGTGGCCACAGGGGCAAAAAGGTGATTTAACACAGTAACTCCATGCAAGTAACCCAGTGTGGCAGAGACAATGACATGTTTCACAGGTATCCACCTCCCTTTGCATTTCAGTGACTCTCTCCCTGCTCTCCCTTGTGTGTATTCAGAACGCTTCAAGCTGCAAAGGAAGCAGAGAGCTCTTTGCACTTTGCAGCAATTTGCACCCTGCAAAAACCTGCGGGAAGCCTCAGTTTCTCATGCTAAGGGGTAGCAACATGCTCCTGCACTGCTGCTCTGCCTGTGTGCTCTGCCTTGTGCCATCTCCTGGTTAATCCCTCTCGCACTGCCCCGGGGCTGCAGCACAGGCAGTGACTGATGGTCTTGTGAACTCACTGCCAGCTAGGCGAAAATCATTTCCCCACTCCGTTAAACCGGAGAAAAATGGTTCTCAAGCTGGTTTTTTGCTTCTCAGGGAGCAGTCCAGTGTGTATCCACCACGTTTCCATTCACCTCGGTGCAGTGGGAAGGCGGGTGGGAAACACTGCCAGGTGCGGATCTGTGGAAGGCCCAACTTAGAAGTTGGACATGAGTGCAATTTGCTTTTCCTTTGGACTGTGAAAGCCCAGCCTGGCTGGAAACAGCCTGATTATCTCTTTCTCTCTCTTTTCAGCACTCCTTGGCTCATGCCCATCACCAGCCCCTGTGCGCAATAAATCTCAGTGAAGAGTCAGTTCTGTCCGAGCTTTGCTTTCTTTCCCATTTGTGTTCTGCAAAGGGACAGAAATGAGGTGGCACCTCTGAGCTCACTCTGGACCTCAGGAAATGTTGCTAGGAAGGCGCAGGGTATTCTGACTCACTCTTTCTCCTTCCCTGGGCTCTGGAGGCTCCAGCCTGGATTTATGGCCTTGTTCTCTCTGCTGTCCATTGGGTCTCACGTTATTGAGCACTCAGAGATCATTTGGCATGATGTGGCTGTGCAAAGGGGCACAACCTGAGATTTAAGAGCAGAGCCCCACTGCTGCAAGGCTTGTCCCTAGCACAGCTTTGACTCTGTGGATAGCACTTAACATGTAAAACCCAGTTAGGAAATAAGTGGATTCTGTTTTTTTGTAATGGTGCTGTGTATATGGGAACAAAACTGTTCTGTGAGTTTCCAAGTTGTCAGAAGGGACTCATCAGGGAAAAGTAAAATTTGGAGCAAGTGTGCTGTGGATTTTGTCTGGTACCTCCCAAGCCTAATCAGTAGAAGGGACAGAGCCAGGGGCAGGAATTTCCATTTGCTCAACTCATCCAGAGCACAAAAGGAGGGAAGAAGAGGCCCAGGTTTTGGCTTGATATCTGTATTTTCATTTTGTCTACATAGGCATTTGAATGCTGATAAATATCGAATAATTCCTGTGATAATTTCTGAGTTCTGGTATTTTTAGAAAGCTATTTGTAGAAGCAGAAGCAGAGCTGAGAACTTCTTTCCAACAGGCTCTTGGAGACTAAAACCTCTCACATGTTTTGGAAGGCAGCAGTAGGAAATGGTTTGTAAGTTTTATTCCTTTTCCTCCTCGTATCTGCTCATGTTACCTTCATCTTGACCCTCAGAAGGGCTGCCATATTTTTAGTTTCTTGCTTCTCAAATGCCTCCTGCCCTGCTTTTCATGTCTAGGCCTGCACCTGCCCCATTGATCTCAAAGACAAATGTGCCATTCTATCTAAGGGATGCAGGTTCAAATCCACACCCACTGATGGAAAAGGCTTGTGCATCTACCCCGAGTACTCTGGGCTGCTTGGTTTCCCACTGTGCCTTTTCCCAAGGAATGCTTCCCTTCTGGAGTGAGTGTGCTTCCAGCATTCCACACATCAGACATCAAATGAGCTCTGCTGCCCTCCCTGTGGCAATGCTCTTAGAAACAGCCTGGGATCAAAGGTCTTGTCCCTGGATATGAGGTGCTGCTGTTTCTTCCCCTTTTCATCTCCCCCAGGCCATGCACTGCATGTAACCACTGATAGCTTCAGTCTTTGGGATGCGCTTATAATTTTTGGGAGTGGGAGAGGCACTCAAAGGAGCTCCAGAATGGAACTTACACAATTATTTTGGTTGGAAAGGACCTAAAAGATCATCCATTCCAAACTCCCTGCCATGGGCAGGGTCACCTTCCACTACCCCAGGTGCTCCAAACCCTGTCCAGCCTGGCATTGGACACTGCCAGGGATCCAGGGGCAGCCCCAGCTGCTCTGGGCACCTGTGCCAGGGCCTCAGCCCCCTCACAGAGAAGAGTTTTTTCCTAATATCCAATTTAAACCTGTTCTCTTTCAGTTTAAAGCCATTCCCTCTCCTCCTGTAACTCCAGACCCTTGCAGGTTGTCTCCCCCCATCTTTCTTGCAGGCTCCCTTCAGGTGCTGTAATGTCACAATTAAGTCATTCTGAAGCCTTCACTTCTCCAGGCTGACCAATGTCAATCCTCCCAGCTTTTCCTCAGGGGAGAATTGTTCCATTCCCTGCTCATTTTGGTGTCATCCCTTGCACTTTCTCTGCAGGCTGATGTCCCAGGTGTGCCTACCCCTGCATCTGTGAGTGATGGTTGCTCTACACCTGGAGGGCAGCAGCAGATTAGACAGAAGGAGGCTTTGTTGCATCCAGTTATTTAGCCCTGCCTTTTCCTGCTCCCTTTCTGACTGTCTCAGCAAAGGAAAGGCAGGATTTGTAATGGCTTCCCATGGTTTCCAACACCTGCTCGTGCACCACCCACCTCATCCATTGAACAGAAGCTGTTCCTTGTGGGAATCTACAAAATCAGAGGGGTTTGGGAAAGCTGCAAAAGGCAGGTCCCAGAGGCAGTAGAACTGTGATTAGAACTAAGCAGCAGCCATAAGATTGGTCAGCAGAAAATTTATTTAAAAAGTAGAAAAGCAAAGACAAATAGAACAATGGTCTGTGTATTAATGCTTGTCTAGAATAACTCTCTAAGCTACAGAAAAGTTTATCTAGTGAGATATTAGGAAGGTTGAAGCTTAATAATGGAGCTCTGTGCATTGTGTTTTACGGCTCACAAGCAGGTGTTGTATTTGAAATAAGCAAGCATTGTTTAACCAAAGGTACATGTGCTTATAGTGGTTGGATAGAACTACTGTCAATGTGCTTTTGCTTTGTGTGATTGGTCAAAAAACTTATAAAGTGAGTTGTAACATTGAGTTCTTTGTCTGCTGCCTGGGATGTGAGCTGCTGGCATCTTCCCATTGTCATATCCATGTAATGAGACTGATGCTGGAAAATAAAACAGCTCAAGGCACGTTCCACAGCAGTCCTGTCCTGTTTGTGATTTGTACAGAGACCCCTGGCCAGTGATCTTCCTCAGCCTCTGAGTGGTGAATTGCTACCCAAACAGGCTCTTCCCAGGAATATCCCAACATGATGTAATATATGTAATATATGAATATTTATTTCTAAGGAAATTCCTAGGTGATGAGTATAGATTCTTTTTTCCCTGAATAGGATATGGTAAGGCAAGTGTTAAAGTGAGACTTTGCAGACTCCGGCTTGAGGACTTTAGTGTTTCTAACAGATCTTGGCTTGGACAGAATTATGTTTTAACTGTGGAGTGATGCAGGGGATTCATAAGTGGCTGCTAAATTCACAGGCAACATCAGTCTCAAAAGAACCCCCTGAGATAAAGGAGGGTGAGACTGCAGCGGCACCAGGGCCAGCGCACAGGGCTGGGTGCACACTTGGTCTCAACCTCCCTGACTCTCCCTGCTTCCTTGACAAAGACAAGTCTGAGAGCAGACGTGACAAAAATCAAGGCCAGAGAGAGAAAACAAGAGGCCAAAGTGGAAGTGCCATCCCTGTGTCCTCATGTCTCATCTTCTCCACCAGGATGTCCTGGGGGAACAGCAGGGCATGTGCACGGTCATCTGTGAGCAGGGAGGGCTGGAGGGGACGTGCCCTGAGGGGGTCACTGCAGGAAACAGCTCTGGGCAGGCTCCTGGGCCACCTCCCCTGAGCCACTGCCATTGCTCACACTGCTGAGCCTCACCTCAGCCTGCTGCCATTTATTTAGGGTTTGTTTTGTTTTGTTTTAGACCGGTGGCGGGAGGAGGCTGCTGTACAGACGACTCTGGAGCGGAGTCAGTGTGCATAAAAACCCAGGGAGATGGGAGGCATTTGTCTCCTTAATGTTACCTTGACTCTTTCTGGAGCTATCTGTCTGCTGCCACTGCGTAGGTCCACAAGATGATGAGGCAGATAAAATGGGATGATGAGCTTGTGTTAGAAGACAACCCATCAACAGACCTGTTGATGTATTGCCCTTCTCAGCTCAGGTGGATTTAGGGGCAAGGGGAGGATAAATTTTCCCCTAACTCTTTTTGCTTCTTTTAGATGTCCATTAGCTCTCCACAGACCATGACTTTCATTTCCCATCAGCTTTGAATTACTCAGTGTGGGACTGAGCTGGAGAGTAATTTCAACAGACAAAAAAAAAAAACAACAAAAAAAAAAAAAAAAAAAAAAAAAAAAGAGGTGGGCAGAACCCCATTTTTTTCTTTAATTCTGACTGTGGATGGCTTAAATTCTGCCCTTTATCAGGGCTTGCATCAGAAACAGGCTGATGGAGGTGCTCTGTGGGGAGATGAAGGATTTGCCTGGATGGTCAAGGAATTGTGGACTAGTCCTGGAAGGAAATTAGAGGGACACAAAGCCCCAGTTCAGCAAAGGTATAATCAGTATTACCTTCAAGATAAAGGCTTTGGTAAGTCCAACCATGTAACAAAAGATGAATAGTACACTGATTTTTGTCTATAACTGTAGAGGGACCAGGGATCTTTTCCAACCATTTTTAATAAAGGCTGCAAGGACCATAAACCTTTAAACTGAGAGGGTTAGGGATGGTTTTGTTCCTCCCACAAATTCAGGCTTTTGTCTCTCTCCTTCACCCTGAAATAGTGCTTAAGGACAGAAGCAAATCCACTGCTTCACTTGGAAGAAACAAATGGCTCTACATCTACTGTGCTCCCTCTAATGGATTTAAACCTCTTTCAGAACTGCCATCCAGGCCCTCTGGGCTGTTCTCACACCTCCCCAGCCATCCCTCACCCCACTGGAACCAGCATCCTGTCAGGCAGGGAGCTGGGACTCACACAAACACCATTCTCCTTCTCAATGGAGCTTTTTACTTTTGCTTTCCTTCTCAATTGAGCTTTTTCTCCACAAACAGACACAAAATTCTGGGCTGTTTTTTCCGACACTGCACAAACAGGAACCTGTGGCAAAGACTTGATGGGAGAGCTGGTTAACATAGGGCAGCTGAGTAGTGGAGAGATCTTCAGCCATGATGAGCGTAAAATCAGAGAATCCCAGAATGACTGGGATTGGAAGGAATGTTAAAGATCACTTCTTTCCACACCCCTGTCGTGGTCAGGGGCACCTTCCACTATCCCAGGTTGCTCCAAGCCCTGTCCAGCCTGGCTTTGGATACTCCCAGGGATGGGACAGCCACAGCTGCTCTGGGCACCCTGTGCCAGGGCCTCCTCAGAGAGAAGGATTTCTTCTTAATATCCAATTTAAACCCTTCCTTCTGTCAGCTTGAAGCAATTCCCCCTTGTCCTGTCACTCCATGCCCTCTCCAACTCTCCTGCAGCCCATTTAGGCACTGGAAATGCAACAAGGTGGAGCAATAGATAAATCAGGAATGAGAGAGAGGATGAGAGAAGATTTGCCTTATTCTCTTCCAGTGTTTGCTTTCTCCTCTTCGAAGATTTCCCTATTTTTGGATTGTCTACTACAAAAACAAAAAAACCAACCCACCAAATGTATGACCACCTGGTTTTCCAGGCTGAGAATGTCACTGCAGTGACAGCACTGCCTGGTAGCACAGTGAATCCTTCAGCTTCAAGTAGTGGCTCTTGTCAAAAATGTAGAGGGGCACTAGAAATTATTGTCCCTCATTGTGCTGACAATGGTTGCAGCACCCATTAGGAAGTGCGGTCAGTGTTTAGTGGCTCATAGTTTGCTCAGTGAAATTGCTGCTGAAGCTGCTTTGCCTACTCCTATCCTGCCCATTGCTCTCCTCTTCCCCACTTAGTAAAGATAAAATTCACGTTAATTAAAAGCTAATTGATGACAAGGTGACAATACCAGTACAACAGCCCTAAGTAACTATGTAACTCCTAAGTAACAACAGGCTCCTAAATAGCACCAATCCAATTGTAAAAAGGCAGTGTCAATATTCTAGCACCTGAAAACTGCTCTCACTAATTGAGGAAGATGATTGAAAGGTGCAGTTGGGTTTTTGGCTGGGTGTGAGGTGTGCACAGGGCAGAGCCAGGAGGGGACAGCTTGGTAGGGTGAGATTTGCAGCTCCTGCTGCTGCCAGGCAGGGAGGATGTGGCAGGGAGCAGAGCTGCTGCTCCCCATCCCACAAGGGATATTCCCTTGTAAACACCATCCTGAACGTGGCAGAGAGCAGCAGGAGCCATCCAGGCTGTTGTGGGCTCTGGCCCAGGTGCTGTGGGCAGCAAACCAGCCCATTGCTGCTGCCCTGGCAGCGCCCTGCTTGCCCAGCTGACACTGCTCCAATCTAATCCTGGGGAAGCCGGACCCTTCCTTCCCAATGAGGACAAACCCATCACACCCTGCTTGTGGAAGGCACTGGCTGTTCCAGATTTGGTGTTTGCAGTGCTGAGGGATGCCCAAGACCAGGGAGCTGCTGCTGCCATCCCACTGTGAGCCAGCAGGGCAGGGTGGGCACCAAAGCCCTTCCAAAAGTCAGGTTTAGCACCTATTTGCGGAATCTGGTGGCAAATAAGAGTTTTTTTAACAGGTTCCCTGTTCCATTCAGGATTTTTGACAGCATATCCAGCATTCCCAGGGCTGCTGTGTGAAGAGAAGCAGCCGGGTGAGGCTGCCTTTGCTGTGACATCCAGATTTCCTTGCATTTATCCTCTTCAGCAAACAGCAATAAACTTAGCTATTAACTTCTTGTGTTCACAAAAATCATGCAAGGAGAAGCATTCACTGACCTGGTTCAAAAACTCTAAATGGTCCTGAAGACCATAAAGCTGGACAAGTTGTTAGAAATGCTAGAGAGAAGCACTGCATGCTCTGTTGAGTTTTTCATTAGGATTTTTCTCCCCTGTCTCTATGTTTTCCACACACACAGGACTATGCATTTGAATGCATTAGAAGGAGAATAGCTACAATAATGATAGAATTTTTTTTTTTTGCAAATTGTCACCCCAAAAAAATTATTGGACATAAGCAAATTGTCAAAATTAGAAGGAAACATCCCATTTTGAATCTTGTGATTTCATGTCTCTTGTGGTGGAAATGTGAAAATGCAAAGTGAGCCTGGGCTGCAATCTAAATTTCATAGTTGACAGAAATAAACCATGTGGTGAGGGTGCCACATGAACTGAACATAAACATGAATTAAACCCTGCAACTGTGAAGGAGCAAGGGCTGTTGCAAAAGTAGTACTAAAAATGTAAATTTGAAACCGAAAAGAATGGATGGAAAGAAGATTTAATTGCCTCAATAAAGGGGTTACATGAAAATTACGGGTGTCAGAGGAGATGAAATATACCTCAGAAATCAGAATAGACTGTTAATGTGTGATGGATGAGTGGCAGGAACCTGACAGAAGGCTATTAGGCAGGTGCAATTACACAGAAATTGTGGATAAGTGGTTAAAAAAGGTAAGTGGAAGGCAGGTGCTCTTGCTGGGTGCAGCAGGGTCTTTGCATCATGCTGTAACCTTGGGCTGAGTGTCATTTTGTGCTGGGAGTGCCACCCTTGGGTCCTTGTACTGCTGGACAGGGCTGGGAGCACCTGGCATGGTGAAAGGTGTCCCTGCCCATGGCAGGGGGTGGAACAAGATGATTTTTAAAGTCCCTTTGACCCCAAACCATTCAGTGATTCTAAGTTTATATTGGCTGTGTCACTCCCCCCTAATCCATCCTTTTCTGTTTGTATCTCCTCCTCTTCAGTTTTGGGGAAATCCTTCAATTTTTGCCAACTCCTTTTCCCCATGATTTATGCCAGTCCTGACTGCAGCCTGGGCTGTCAGCACCACACCCAAGTCACTCTGCCTGCGGGTTTCCTGCATCCTCCACCCACCTTTCAAAGCCCTTCAAAAGAACTGCAGGAAACCATAATTTGGGAATTTTTCAGAGCTGCTTGCAGCTTTTTTGCCTGCTGCCATGCCTGGCAACTTGGACTGATGGGATTATTCATTGGAAACAAAGCATATGAGTACAGCTATGGATTGTTATTAATGATTTATCTATTGGTTATTTATCTATTTATCTATTGATTATTTATCTATTTATCTATTGTTTATGTTGCTGAAGCCCCTAATGGGTCCTTCCAGCTCCACAGGGCTGAGCTTTGCACAAAACAGCACTGAAAGGATGTTTAGTTAAGGATATAAAACAGGCAGGTGTGGGGCAGGACAGGCAGGGGAACAATCATGTTTGGTGTAGTGAGTGACTGTCGCAGTGCAACCTGCTCTGCAAATGTTTTGTAGGCGTCTGTCACAGGTAAATCTTAATGAGATATTTGGAGGTGGACAATATTTTCATTCCTCCCATGGTCTGCATGGTAATATCTAAAACAAAAAGCAAAAAAAAAAAAAAAAAACAACCTGTTGGGGAATATAATTGATGAGCAATAAAAGCTGGTGTTATTATTAGAGCAGGATGTGGGTTTGGTGGTTTTTACCTGTCTGCAAGCAGGTTTTCTTTGGGGCTGTTCAACTGCTCATCTCTCACGACTGCCTGGTAATTCTCAAGTCCATCTGTGCTCTCTCACACACATTTTAGCCCACGGCCTGATTTGTAAAATCACACTTATGCATATGAACAGTTGGTTGTTCAACCCGTGGGGGAGGATTCCAGCACTGCTGTTCCCCGGGTTGCACACTCAGTCCTGTCCTGTCTGCTTCTGAACAACTCAGCCAGGACTGGGCTTCACAGCTCTGCTGGAACTAATGAAGTGAACTTTTGAAGATGACAGGCAGGGTTCTTATGGGGAGTACTCTCAATTCAGTGAAAATAACTCAGCTTTGTTGAATTGTGAAAAAAAAAGGAAATGCCCAGCTTTTCCCTGGTAGATTAGTATGTGTCCATAGGGATAACTGAGCCCAGGCCAGGGGCTGAAGCAGACCCCAAAAATAATAAAAATTACACGAAAAAATTAATTTAATTAATTAATTAAAAATAATAAAAATTACAATGTCAGGAAATTTGGGGAAGAAGACTTTGAACTTACAAAAGTTAAAGGACAATTACAGCAAACTGACAAATTTCATGTAAGTAATATTAAGGAGTATCTTCTCTGGAGCCTCATTAGCCCTGCCCAGGTGATCAGCTTATTTGTTTCACAGGTGCTTTTCCAGCAGCTCCATATAAAAAGTCCCATTTTCAATTACTATGAAACAACACTATATTAGCTGCACAACAAAGCCTCCCACCTCTTTCTGCCTGCTCAGTGCTGGCACTGAGCTCCTTTTCTGGGAACACCCATGTGACAATTACTGCATCACCCCCAGCCTTGCTGTTTTCTTTCAGGCCCAGAGATTTCAGTGCTTTGGCAGAGCCTTTAGTAAAGACATTTTTATTTACATGGCCATTATGTTTCTGCCTTCTATCAGGCTTCCATCTGGCTGGGCAGTCATGAAAACATTAATCACTGGGGTGCCTGGACACCCACTCCAGAATGGGAAATTCAGAAGTTCACTGCAAGATTTTACATCAGATTTCACAGCTTTTAAGGGATATTGATTTTACTCAAAGAAGAGAGGGAATGTTTTGAGTGTTTTAATAACTTAACGTTTCTGGTTTTTGTACCTGTGTTCTAAAGCTGGGCACTTTGGCCATTTCAAATGGGTTTTTAGTTATATCCTAAGCATCCTGAATATGCTTAAGTATGAGTTTAACACATGGAATTTAATAGGCTTCAACAAGAAAAAAAATATTTTCAGTTTAAAAAAAATCTCCATTGGATTGTGAACTTCCACAGGCTGAATACTTTCAGAATTAGGACTTTTGTGCTGGAACTTCCAGCTACCAAGTAGCTTAATATCACCATAAATTCTGTGCCTTCTTTAGCCCTTGAATTCATGGATTTACAGGTTAGCTTTAGGCTTTTGTAGTGTGTTTTGCCTTGGTATATGTGCAATTGCTAAATTGTAGCTATTACTGAAAGCAATATAACATCACTGAAAAGACATCATACACCAGAGCTGTGTGTATTTAACAAATATCCAAAGGCCATCAAGAAATAATTTTGACCATGGCCCTGAACATTGAATTTTGCCGGAGAGTAAAGATAGAAATGAAACATAATCCTGTAGCATCTGTTCTGCTGCCATCCAGCAGCAGACAAAGAGGCTTTAAAAGAAAATAAAAATAAAAATAAAACAAAGCCTGAGATGGCTGAAAGCAAAGCAGAATGTGAGGGTGAGGTGGAGCTGTCCTGGCTGACTGCTGAGGCTGGGAAGGATCTGAAAGAAAACATTGAAAGTGGAGACCAAAGGAGGGGTTTTTACTGCTTCGAACTGCTTTGGAAATCTAACTGCTGATGGGAAGGAGAGTGTGAGAATACCTCCCAGGAGATGAGGTGGGAAGGCTCAGAGATGTAACTTTTGAGCTGCAGAAATCCTTTGGCTGGGGAAACAGAAAATAAATGAGAAAGTGAATTTATGGAAGGGTCTAATGTGGATTCTGTGTATAAAGAAGAAAACCCACAAGTCATACTAAAGGAAAGGAAAAACCAGAGTCAAAGTCCCTAAGCCATCTCCTAATTCTTGGAGAACAAGGTGGGTTGTGTGGGTCATTCTCCAGAAGACAATTTTGTTATTTTAGTAAGAGCTTTGATAAAAGAATTGGATTTATGTAGAAACTCCCAGTTTTCATTGAAAAAATTCAACCCCACCTCAGAATCAAGTTCAACACCCATGCACACAGGCCAGTGCTCCTGCAGGACCAGAACTGGCCTCACAAACCCAACAAAAATTAAATTTAAATGGCGTCACAGGGAAAAAAAACCCCAAAGTTTTACAAACTCCTTTATCGCCTCATTGTCTCAAGCTCATAAAAATATTAAAAAGTCCCAGAGAGTTTAATATGCTGTGTGTGAGCTCTGTGTTTGAGGGTACCCTAAGGACTTCCAGCCCAGCCCAGCAGTTCTGCCTCACACCCAGAACCCCCTAATCAGTTTCTAACCCCAGTTTCAATTCTCCTTCTTGACTTGGCTCTTGCCACATGGGATCCCCAAAAGGCTTGGAATGGTTTGATATCCATGATATCTTCCTTTGCTTCCTAAATATACTTTTGTTCAACATTTTCCTTGAAACAAGAGCAAAGTCTCCTTAACAATTCAGCATCAGGAGAGTAATGAGTTCATTAGGAGGTGCTGTATGGATTAAGTTATGCATAAGGGCTGGAGTTATAGGACAAGAGTAAAACAACCCAGTGCATTGCTATAATTGGAGTTATAGGCGTTATAGTAAAGGAGCACCAAAAGGTAATTTCCATTTTGGCTAAACCCTCCCTTATTCCCTCTGGCCACAAATTACCATATTTCTTCTGTGAAACAGACCTTCCCTATGTTTTCAAGCTCCTGTAAATTCCATGTCATTATAGTAATCTCAAATCCTCACACAGACCACTGAAATTCTCCTTTATTTTTGTTTACACGAGGTCATTTGTGAGCTGCAGGCTGCTGAGAGCCTGATCTTGGCTTCAGTTCAGCTGATCAGTAGGCAGAGAAAGACTTTGAGGTTAGAAAGACAAATAAATATTTGAAACTGATTAAGCTGAAGGGAGGTTCAAGTGTATAATGTTCCGGGGCTGATTGAGATACACGAACTCAACAGCGAAGAGAAAGTGAGCACAGCAATCTCTTGGTCTGAGATGTGAGATCCTGCTCTGAGGGGCTCTCACGGGCTGGCAAAAAGGTAAATTTAAACTTACACAGTTTGTTTAAACTGGCACAACTGTACTGAGCAAAGGCAGGTGGGGCAAATCTGCAGCACACCAGTGAGATCTGCCACTGAGCTTTATGTTTTGTTGCTCCTTTTTGTTATCCTGGATGCGTTCTGTATGTGCAAAGTGTGACAGCTGGTCCTGAGACAATAGAATAACTTCAGTTGGAGGAAGAACTCGTGTTTAATGGGAGATAGATGCACGTTTCAGCACTTTAACTGAGCTTCCAGGGAAGGTGCAAGGAGGGTAACAGGGATAACTGCATCTGCAGCTGCCTCTGGTGAAAATAATGAGCGTGCAAACAGCACACGAGGTTCAGTTTGCAGTCTAGGAAATAGGTCAGCATGATCTATCTCTGTGGCCTGTGCTCTGAGACGGTTCTGCAGCGAGTGGAAGGTTTCCAAATTCGTGACATATTGGCTTTTCTGCCTTTTAATGGATGCTCCATGTTCCATAATAATAGTGACATATGCAGCCCCTGCTCCTGCCGCTGCGCATCGCCCTTTGAGGGGAGCAGAACAGCGCAGCCACTTCCCCTCTTTTTCCTGAGCAGTCCCTTAACAGGGCCACAATCATCCCGAAATGCATTCGGTAAATCATCTCTGATTGCACTGCTAAAGAGCACTACTACCTGTTGGTCATTTAAATCATCTTCAAGGGTTTCCTTGATGAAGACTTTCCGAAAGGAAAGAGGTAACAAGGAAGATCTATTGAATATTGAGTCGGAACTTAAATCAGACCCAGCGTTTCACAGGGAAAGGAAAACAGACGAGTCAAGTGAGATAAAGGGCTGTTTATCCATGGGGAGACGTGATGTGTGTGAGAAGATCCGCCTAACAAAAGGGCGAGCTGTTCAAAATGCCCCCTTAAAGAAGATGCAATTAGCGCTTAATTGCCGCTCTCTGCAGCTCCCAGCTCCCCCATGTCAGCTCATAAACACGTGTGCCGAGTCAGCCCGATTGTACCTGGCTCACCTTGGCCATTAAACAGCTCTTTGCCAACGCTGCTGTTCCTGAACCGCACATCCCTGAGTGGGAGCAGGGATGGAGGGTTTGCTCTGCACAGCCTGCCCAGGATCGCATGGAATTTCCTCCTCCTAAATAAATCCTAACGATTAATTTACAAATAAGTTGATAAAAAGCTAATGGGTGCTGAATTAACCACGGGAGGGTTTGTGATGTGTTCCCTGAACCGCAGGAATAGGGTGGAGAACTGCAAGAAAAAATAAAATCGACGGAGCCCAGAAAGTTAAAGGAAGGTGCAAACATCACTTGACAGCAAATGCAGAGCAAATTAATTCATCAATGTGTAATGCTGCACCGTGTGTTTGGGGCTGGTGCATGTTAGGGAGGAGCTGCAATGAGGAGTCAAGCTCTCCAAGCTGCGCCTGCACTGTTAAATTAAATATTCCCAGAATCACTGTCTGACACTGGGGCTGGCAGCCTCATCTCCAGCTCCCTCCTCCTGCAGTGTAGGCTGCTGTTTGCAGGATGTTGAAATAGCTCTAGCATGTTAAATCATCAATCTTCCTTGGGAATTGTCTAGAAACAGGTTTGTTACCCTGGGTCACATTTGGGGAGTGTTGCAAAACAAATTTTAACCAGCAGGTATCTGCCATGACTGCCTGGGGAGAGGGGACAGAAGTGACCCTGGGCTGAGCTGTGCTGGAGGGCTGGCTGGGACCTGGATCATCCTGGAGAGATGGCTGGGACCTGGATCATCCTGGAGAGATGGCTGGGACCTGGATCATCCTGGAGAGATGGATGGGACCTGGATCATCCTGGAGAGATGGATGGGACCTGGATCATGCTGGAGGGCTGGATGGGACCTGGACCATGCTGGAGAGCTGGCTGGGACCTGGATCATCCTGGAGAGCTGGCTGGGACCTGGACCATCCTGGAGAGCTGGCTGGGACCTGGACCATCCTGGAGAGCTGTATGGGACCTGGACCATCCTGGAGAGCTGGCTGGAACCTGGATCATCCTGGAGAGCTGGCTGGAACCTGGACCATCCTGGAGGGCTGGCTGGGACCTGGATCATCCTGGAGAGATGGCTGGGACCTGGACCATCCTGGAGAGATGGCTGGGACCTGGACCATCCTGGAGAAATGGCTGGGACCTGGATCATCCTGGAGAGCTGGATGGGACCTGGACCATGCTGGAGAGATGGCTGGGACCTGGACCATCCTGGAGAGATGGATGGGACCTGGACCATGCTGGAGAGCTGGATGGGACCTGGACCATCCTGGAGAGATGGCTGGGACCTGGATCATGCTGGAGAGATGGCTGGGACCTGGATCATCCTGGAGAGATGGCTGGGACCTGGACCATCCTGGAGGGCTGGCTGGGACCTGGATCATCCTGGAGAGCTGGCTGGGACCTGGAAGCAGCATGTTTGGGAGCACTGAGCCCTGATAAATTCCCAGTGCCTCCAGGCTCAGACACGCTGTGTCACACTGCTCTGACCTGCCTCCAAAGCTGTCTCTTTCTGAAGAGCCAAGTCCCAGCCTCGTGCATGCAGAATCCCTTTCTGGAATAGGGCTTTCTCAGGTTGCTGTTGATAGTTGCTGCCCTGAGATGTGCAGGGTGTGTCTGCTTCAGCCCGCGCAACTGAAGAACGAGTCTGGACTCTTCACTTTTCGGTCTTGAGGTTGTTTATTAATTCTTATCTATAAAATTTCTCTCTGCCCAGCCAAGATCTGCTCAGCAGGGCAGCCACAGGCACTCTGACTGCCCCAGGGCAGTGTTGTCCTTTTATACTACAGACTACATATAACATATTTACACTTAATTCCCAATACCTATCACCTGTGTTAGACAGTGCACTTCTACTCTAGACCAATCCCAAAGTGCCAACATCCCTGCAGAAAATGGAGAGCAAAAAGAAGAAAGAAAGGCTGGACACACCCAGATTCCTCCATCTTGTCCCCATAACCCCCATACCAAAAATCCTAAAATCTACATTTTCACCCTGTGATCATTTTATTATTACACCATTCAAACCTGTGTGACTTTCACGTCCTCATACAAAGCTGGTAACTCGCTCCAGGGGTCACAATCAAATCCCCAGGTGTTCTGGGCAGCATGCCAGGGTCTCTGAGCCCCCTGACAGGGTCCTGGCAGCTCTGGACACCCAGAGGGATGCACTGAGTTCTGACAGGGCTTTTCCCCTTTTCTGCCCCAGATCAGCTTTCTCTTTCCCTGTTCTATGCACAGCATCCCCTGTTTCTCTCCTGCCAGGGGCTGCTCCTGGGGAGCAATGCTGAGGCCAATTGTGCACATTCCTGAGGGCATGGCTTTGGTGCTGGCCCAAATGATCCATCCACCTCATCCACTTGGAATTGTGCAGGTTTTGGGGCAATTTTGCTTTGCTCCAAGTAACTGAGCACTTTCCTCTTGCTCTGCGCATGCACGACACACACACCCCCCACATACCCTTTGTGGAAAAACGCCAATCACTTGTTTTTAAAATTTTAAAAGTTTAATAGTAATAAAAATGGTTATAAAAATAGTAACACAATTAGAGTATTAATAATAATTTGGACAATTTAAGTTAGGACAATATGAGACAATAAAAACAAAGAGTTACGGAGGTCTGAGTACCTTTTCCTGGGCATCATAAGCCCGAAAAAGGACCCATGTTAACAAAGGATTAACCCTTAAGAACAACAGCCTGTTGCATATTCATACACCTCATACATGATGCATAAATTCCATTCAAACACAGGATTCTGTCTGGTCTTCATCAACTTTTTTCCCTCTAATCCTAATAGCGCCTTCAAGCCGGGAAGAAGTTTGTTTCTTCTGATAAGAAGGCAATAAATTCTTTTTCTCTCAAAGATTCAGGTGTCCTGTGGCTGCTGTCTCACTGCAAGTCCTTTCTTTTAAACAAAGCATCTTACATAGCATAGTTTCTATTTTAACAATTTTTATAACCTAAAACTATATTTAACACAGTACTTAAGAGAATGAATACAGCATTACTTTCCAACACAACACATATAATATTCATTTTAATATTTGCTAAAAGCCAATCATAAAATTCATGCATTTTTCACACCCTTACACACAGACCCCCCTGTGCAGGCTGCAGGCCGTCCATCAGTTGTGTGCTGACATTTCCAAAGGATTCTCCTTAAACCTAACCCAGCAGGGTGCTCCAGCTGTGGTGTTTCTGCCAGGGCCATGTCCACAGGACTGTGTGCTGGGCTGTTTTCATTTGCCAGCAGCCTGGCTGGAGCTGCAGCAGGACAGGAGCGCACGCAGGTCCCCCACGTGCGTCAGTTCAACACTTACAAATTGATGCCCATCACACTTCATCAAACCATGTTTTTTACAGGCCCCAGGAGCTGCTCATTCATCCCACAGCCCAATAACACCTGCAGCACCCAAGGTTCCTTGTAAGCAGTGAAATCCAATCCCCAAAGCCTTGTAGTAGTGATGTGCAGAAAATCACAGCAGCCTGTATTGGAAAAAATAGGAATTCAGCTAAAGCAACAGTACCTTGACAACACTTGGCACTGCAAACATCACTTAACTTGACAAACAACCAGTAATAGCTAGAGTGAAAATAAAGGGTTAGGCAGGTAGAGAGATAAAGTATGAAGAACATGCTGAGCAAATAACAGCCTTTTGAGAATCAACATTAGCATAATTACTAAACATAGGTAATTGCTGAAATAGCATTTGCTGGCAGCGTTTCTGTTTCTAAATGCAACACTTTCTCTCTCCAGAACGTAATCTTCTGCTAGGACTAGAAAGTGTGCTTACACTGCTTTTAGCTGGGAGGGAGCTGCTGTGGAAATTGGCTCCATCTGAAAGCCGAGGGCGAGGGGAGGAACAAAAGCACTTAACACCTTGGAGGCCAACCATCCTCCTAAACAAGGTTGTCATACTCGGGCTCAGTGCCTTGTTAGATGTTACACCACCAGCTCTGCCTTTGTCCCAGCACCTGGCTCGATACTTGATAAGATTGGACATTCTCAAATCAATTCCTATTGATTTCTCCCTGCTGAAATAGGATAAGCATGTGACATACACAATGAGTGTTTAGCACAGCAGAGAGAGCCATTCCAGCACTAGAAAACTTGCTTGATAAAAATTATAAGCAAAGCCCCCCCCCACCACCCAGCAGACACAAAAGCAATATCATGAATAACCAAACATCCTGGCTACAATCAAAAGCATTATCTGGTTCTGCTTAAAAAAGCATTTGGACACAGTTTTGCTGGAAGGGAAGGTGGAAATTAAAAAGAAAGAAAAAGAAAAAAAAAAAAAAGAAAAGAAAAAGAAAACAAACACCCCAGCAACAGATGAGGTTACATCTGTGAAGGTTATAGGGCTGATCTGCAATTATTTATGAGCACTGTATGTGACCTGGGTACTGAGATGATGCTCTCTGCACCTCTCCCTGGGTGTTGCCTTGCTGGGCATTGAGGGAGCTGCCAAAGACACTGGCTGGCCTCTACCTCAGTAAATTACCTAAAGATGCCATGGGGAGGGGAAAAAATTACATGTGCACAAGTAATTGTGATGATTCCTCTGAGGAGCAAGAAGTAGAAAAGAGACTTGGCCTGGGTTTTCTGAAAAGAAACAAAAAAGTGATTTGAAAGTAACTGCAGAGGGTAAAAATAGGACCAAGTCTGGCTCAGAAAGGACAGGAGAGCATGGAGACAGCCCCCATGCAGGAGGTGCAGCAGTCAACCCTTCTAAACCACCAACACGGTGGCAAGACACAGAAAAGTCATGTGTGGACACAGTGAAAAAACCAGGCTGAAAACACATTATTGTATAAAAAAATGCCAATTCTTGTGAGGTCAGCGGTTGATATTCACCTGTGGAGCACTGATCAGAGCCCTCTTGCCAATCCTCTCATGTGAATGAATGGATGGGAACGGGGGTCAGCCTGACAGGGGCCGTAGATGGTGGGATCCCAAAAGGATGAATTCTCCCTCGCATAGGCAGCCCCATGGCTCTCAGAATTCCACCCTGTGGGCTCCAGGGGAGCCTCTGAGGGGTTTCAGCAGCAGCATATGCCTCATGGAGCACAAATTTCACTCTCCTCGGGGATGTCTCAAGCCCTGAAAATTTGCGCTTGCACGCGCTCTCCTCAGAGGAAGCTCAAACACAGGAAGCAGGAGGCCATTTGTGATGCTCGCACAAAGAAAAGGATAAAAAATGGCAGACCCTACAAAAATAACCCATCAAAGCCTTCTACTGCCTAACCCTTGGGTGGCATTTAGACAGATGTTTCTTTAGGCAAGAGGATCAGTATTTCGCTGTCATTCATTACGGATTTACCAGTTTTGTATTGATTTTGTTGTGGCCTCCTATGTACTTTAATTGCTGCAATAGAAAAACAAGTTGCTATACATGACATTTCCTTTCTGGGAAGCTGGCAACAGAATTGCATGAACCACTGGTAGATTCACTGATTTCCCTTGTGAGCCAGTAATAAAATGATGACTGAAACAGCTTGTCCTTCTTTCTGTTCCAAAACCGCTATTTTTTGCTTTTTTTTTTGAGAACTCTCAGTAGCTGTGGATTTAAAAACAGAAATCTTCCTAATTGCTGGATAATATGGCAGACTTTGCTCCAGTGTTTCACAGTTATTAGCTCTGAGGTGTTATTGATTTATTCTGAGGGACAGAGCAGTTGCTCAGGCTGCAGGTGAGGTGCTCCCAGAGGTGGCCAAGGGCAATTGGAATAATTGATAAAGAAGTTTCTGGTGCTCTCATTGCTAGATGGAGTGCAGCTCTCAGGAGTGTGGGTGGAACAAGAAGAGCTGCCTTCCTCTGGGATCCCAGCCACCAGCTCCAATCCAAGGCTCCTCAGCTGGGAGAGGGGCAGCAGCTGGAAACCCATATGGTGTGGGGCAAAGAAATGTCACAGTGTGCTCCCAGACCGAGGAGCAGGTAAGTGATTAAGTTACCTCACCTCCTCCTTCTATTGCCCTTGGGCTGGTGTGGGTCCCACTGCATGAATTAATGTGGTAGGAAAAGAAGCACCAAATTCTCCCCTCTTGCAGCTTGGTGTGTGCATATTTAGGTCTCATAATGAGAGGTGGTACAAGAAAACACAGATAGATGAGGGCCTGTGAGGTGATCCATTACAATAATTCTGTGTGTCCATAAATAAATTAAATTCTGCAGCATCCCCAGGAGGTAAGTCAGTATTACAGATATTTTTGAGGTGGATAAACTGGAAGATTCCTGGAGATGCAGGCGGTGATGAATTGTCTCCGCACCATGTCAGAAGCAGAACCTGGGCAAGCCCTGCTGGGATTTTAGAAGTGTCAAGGCTGCTGAGGAAGAAGAGGATTTGTTAGAGTTGGTCAGTTTGATAAGAAACAATTCTGTGTAATTAAACAAATTAAAATGAGATCTGACAGCTCTGGAGGTGCATCAGGAGGCTTGGAGGAACCTGGTCCAGGGGAAAGTGTCCCTGCCCATGGCAGAGGGTTGGAATGAGATGATCTTTAGGGTTCCTTCCAAGCCATTCTGCGATTCCAGGATTTGTACCTGTGTTTTGCAGAGACACAGGATCTACTTCCTAAAAGTGTGATTGACAGAAGTGACAAAAACCTGCTCAGCCCAGAAAGCAGAGGTGTGCTGAAGGAAAAAACAAAGCAAACCAACTTTCTTTGCCTTCAGCTGATGCTGCTTCAGATCTGAGCTGCTGGAAAGCTCCTCAAGGAGGATTTGCAAGCTGCTCTGCATGGCCACTTCAGCACAGCCCAGCTGGTTAATGATAGCAAATCTGGGCTGGTAACAGCTCCTGAAATAAAACCCATCTTGCCAGAAGAAGAAAGTCTAAGAACAGAAAAGTCTGTTTGTGGTTTTTTTTTCCATCATTGCCTATGTACTTCTCAGAGCTATGTAAACAAAGCCAACTTGTTGATGAGAAATATGTCAATCAAAGAGCTGCTGAATGTTCTGGAGACAGTTACCACTAGATGTTTTGACTAAATGTCTGGGAGCTCGTGCTCCTGGGAAATTTCCCAATAGATCTGAGGATAAACACACAAGCTCTTGGCATCTCTCCTGCCTGGATGAGAATCTGAGAACTGATAATTATTTACATTTAGCCTATGCACCTTGTAAAACTTGTGGTGTGTCCTTTAGAAGGCAGCACTGGAGCATTTCACAGCGGTGTTTATTAAGGACAAAGTCACAGTGAATATTTAAATTCTGCCAGACTACTTGTCTACATTTCAAATCATGTCAGAATAAAAATATTACTTGCTGTGTCACATCCATCTACAGTCATTTTGGTCACAGTTGAAATACAGAGCTAGCAAAAATCAGAGGAATGAACCTGTTCTGCACCAGGAGGTAACACCACAGGCACTTGGTGAGGCAGCGAGGAGAAATTTGGTATTCAAAGCAACTTTCATAAGTTTTCATTTAAGCCAAGTATTTAATGATCCCCTGCTGCTACAGTTGTGTGCTGCTGAATGATCCTTCTTTGGGCAGAGCTCTGCTAAATCCTAGGGTTTGGGCTTCAGGGAGGCAAGATGAGTTACTGGGAGGTTGGCCTCAAACAGCAAGAAGTAAATATTCACAAGCAGGCATCCTCAGAAGCACCATGGCAGTGGGCAGCAGGTCACTCCTGAGGGTCCTGCTGCTTGATTTGCTGCACAACACTCTGGAAATGGGCTCAGCTCACTGAGATCTGGGTCTTCTCCCAAGGAAAGGGTTCTTGTGCAGTGGCATCCTGGGACAGGATGCTTGAGCAAGGATGTGGAGCACTGGAGCCCAACACAAGATAATGTGTAAGAAAATGAGACTCCTGTAATCTGATCAGCAGATAATATTTTTTTTCTGCAAATTTTCCTTTTGATAGGCAGTGTGTCCTGGGCAGAAATCTTGAGGAATAGCATAAACCCAGAAGATGAATCAAAGGCAGAAAATTTTAATCCAAAAGCTCAGATTTTTACCTCTGCCAGCAATGACCTTTCCTATTTGTTTACCAGGAACATGCACAGGAGTGATTCTTTCTGTTGTTCTGGTGTCAAGAGCAGCAGTGCATGGTTTTGTTCCCCATCTCCAGTACAGATCACTCCTGTTACAATGAGTCTCTCCTCTGCAGCACCCACCTGACTGGCAGAAACTCAAGCCCACACAGCCCATGGAGTAGTAAACACTGCTGTGAAATGTCACAGCAGTAACGAAAACCTCACAGATCAGCACAAGGAATAAATATCATGAGCAAATTGTTTGCCCATGGGAATGAACCAGTCTCCATCTGTGGGAGTAAATGACTGTCTGACTTTATTCCTGGAGCCTGCAGAGCTGTGTAATTCTTTGTCTCAGCCATGAGCCTGTTACTGGCTTGCCCAGGCTCTGCATCTTTCATCCCAGTTAAGTCAACACAACAGTCTGGTTCAGAGTAGGCTCTTGCAGGTACACAGTGCATTAGCACAAATACAATTGCACAGTTTTGCAGCAGGATAAGCATTTCCTCTGATCTGCAAAACCATTCTGTCCCCCAGGGCAGGCAGGAGGTGGTCAGTGTAGTGTGCACTGCCTGCCCAGCACAGCCTGGTCAGTGGGAGAGATGGTGCTGGCATTATTTACACCCAAAAGCACATCACTGCCAGGACACTGCTCCACTCTGACTGTGTGCATCTTAGAAGAGGTGCTTCCCTCCATATGTAGGTATAAATATGTATAAAACAGAGCCATGCAGAACTCTAAATCCAGATCTCTGCAGGAAGAACTTCACTGCCAGGTTGGCTGAAGGATCGGGCTCCCATTTTTGTAAATTTGTGGCTTAAGGGATCACTTAATTTTTTCCTACAAAAACACACCAATGTGTAGGACTTCTAATGACCCATCATCAAGACCTTGCCAAAATGAATTAAATACATGACCTCAGGGATGCTGTGCACAGTATGTGCACATTTTGGTCATGAACTCACACATTTATAGCACAAAAATTCCTGATCCCAAGCCTTGGGTGCTCACAGGAGTAGGAATAAATATGCATAAAACACAGCCATGCATAGCTCTAAATCCAGATCTCTGCAGGAAGAACTTCACTGCCAGGTTGGCTGGAGGATTGGGCTCCCATTTTTGTAAATTTGTAGCTTGAGGGATCACTTCATTGTTTCCTACAAACATCCACCCATGTGTAGGACTTCTCAGGACCCTTTAGCAAAATGTTGCCAAAATGAATTAAATACATGACCTCAGGGATGCTGTGCACAGTATGTGCACATTTTGGTCATGAGCTCACACATTTATAGCACAAAAGTTCCTGATCCCAAGCCTTGGGAGCTCACAGGAGCCTGAATGACTTCAGTGTCCACAGCACCAAAACTGAAAATGTCCAGAAATTGCTCCCCCAGGACAGAAAGCTGCTGCTGGCCTTGACTTCTCCTGGAAGGCCATCATCTGCACCACCAGCAGTGGGGCTAGGTGCTTTCCTTACCAAGGAAAGAGGCTATTTCCCCCTGTCAGGTGCCCACCTCCAAAACAGAAAACATCCAGTGATTGCTCCCAAAAGGTGTCAGAACAGAAAGCTGCTCCTGGCCTTTTCCTCCTTGGCCTCCCCCTGCCTTCCAGGGAGCTGGCAGGCAGCATCAGAGCCCATTCCTGTGCTCCAGCTCTTAAACCCACAGCTTAATTAGCTCCTTCTCGTTAATTCCTTCAGTCCCTACCTGGAAAACTTAAATAAAGGGAGGGAGAGCCCTGCACAGGCTCAGCTTACACCTTAAACTATCAGTGCCACCATCTCTTCCTCAAAGACTTTGCCTGGTTCTTGTCCATCCCTGGAACACAGGGATGCTCCAGTCGGCTCCATTATATCCACAATACTAGTTTTGGATTTTATTCCTCCTTTTCATCTTGCATAATCAATATAGGCCTGAGATGAGCAGAGACCAGCTGTATTCCAATTCTGGCATGGACGTGGTATGAACTAGAACAGGAGAAGGACAAAAATGAGGGGATTGGTGCCTTCTCCTGCCTTTTTCAGTTTGCCCAGCCTGCAATCCAAGACAAGGTGTGGGACCATTCTGGAGCTGCAAACAGTCTGTGTTTGCTCCTCTTCAGAAGTTTCCACAAAGAACATTGCTGAGAGAACAGGTATCCTGGCTGGATGTCTGTGTGTTTGTACTGCCCTGGGTAACTGTTCATTTACAGTGGTATTATGGGAACAGTTAATAACAATAATTTGTTTGCATAAAAACTCTTCTCTGGGCCTAGATCTAAACACACGAGTTTCATAACTCATAAAAATTAAACAACTCCAGTACAAACAAGCACAAATGATAATTAAGTTTCAAGTCTTCCAGCATTCCCAAGCCACTCCTGGGGCTTTCCAGCCTTGTCAATATTTTCACATGTTCAGCAGCTCTTGAAAGTAAACAAATGGCCACTGGTGGGTAAGCACTTCTGTGTTTGTTTTGCAGAATTGCTTGCTCAGGTAGGTTGAATGTGTGTGACAGGCTGAATACATTTGCTTCAGAGGCTCCAAAACCAGGCTTAGGCATGTGGAAATGCTGAAATCTCAAAATGTGTTTGTACCAAGCCCGAGCTCAGATTACATGAGGTGCTTTCTCTACCAACTAATCAGCAAAGCACCCACATAGGACAGACAGAAACCAAGGACTCAGACAAATCAGTCTCCCTGCCTTCTACTGACCTTTAACAATCTTTTCTGCTAGTATTTCCTTTGGCAGATAATGGGAATTTCAGAACACGTGCTAAAGGAATCAAGTTCAGTGGGTACAGATTCAGCTTGACAGTATCCCTTATAAATCCCTGAGAAAGAATATTCTGTGCTCTGAGTGGAACCCTTGTCCTGTGGCTTTTCAGATTAAAACTCTACGTGATCAGCACTGGCTACTCATTTTTCAGGACCCAAAGTCAGCGAGGGAAAATCCACATCAAAGTCATCAGAAACAGATTACTGATACTGGGAAGAAAAATTTATAATCAGTCTACAGCTCAATACAGGGAGTTAAGATACAAGAAGCCTCTGCAGATGGTTTGATGTGGACAGAGATGCCCCTGACAGCTGGGTGCACCTGATGCTATGAGGTGGAATAAGCAGCGAGGCTGACAGGAGGCACAGCCCCAGAGCAGCCATCCAGGTCCAGCTCACACCCCTCTGGATAAATCAGGCCCTGTCTCAACGGATGAGAAAGCTCCAGAGGATGCCAAGGCAGCCAAGTTATTGCAAACCCTTCCTGCAGAGCCACTGCAGTTCCTTGCCTTCCTACAGGTAGCTCCCTCTCACATCCAGTCCTTGGCTCCAGGGTGTAGGTGATCACAAAAAACATGGCAAAGTTGGCTGTAAATACTATAATAATACTTCATAAATAATGCTTATCACAAAAATCAGTGAAGTTACATTATACAATTAATACATTAACAATAGCTTAACAATAGCAGTTACATTAACAATACAAATAATACATTAACTGCTTGAAAGGGTTAAGTCAATATTTTTTTAATATTTATGGAGTATTAAAAATAGTTACTATTTATTGGAATTACTTATAGAAAACAGAAACAACAGAGGTTACAAGTTTACTATTAGTAATTTCTAAAACTTCAAATCATTGGGGGGAAGGCTGCAAATGCAAACGCTGCACCTGGATCAGGCCATCCTGCCTGCTTAGCTCACCATGTCACAGAGTCACAGATATCCTGGGAGGGCACAAGGATCATCCAGGGCAGCCCCAGCCCTGCCCAGACACCCCAAAAACCCCACGGGTGGTGTTCAAACCCTCCTGGAGCTCTGGCAGCCTCGGGGCCGTGCCCATTCCCTGGGGAGCCTGGGCAGTGCCAGCACCCTCTGATGCAAGCAGAGCTCTTTGGAATAGTTAATGCAGCCAGGCCCTCTTAATTCTCCTTCTTTCCTCTTTTTATAGTAGACTGGAACGAGCTCTCCATCTCCCCTGGGTCTCTGTGCCCCTCATGGCCTGGATTGTGCTCAATTGTCATAAAACAACAAATGATGGATCCTTGCTATAAGAGCTGACCCATGATAAATCTCAGTGTCCTGCTCCAAGGTACCAGAAATGTTTTACCTGGACAAAATCCATATATATTTGTTCAGAAACAGCCACACAAGCAAGATGCAGGGTTTTGGTTTATAGGCTGCTGTAATTCTGGGTCATTGGGAAGAGCTATAAATGTATAAGCACCAGGCAATTATAATAATTAAACAGAACCATTTTGGGCACATCACCACTTGCAAAAGTCAGTGTCTGGGCTTCTGCAAATATTCTGATCCATACCTAATTATTAAAAGCAGCAATGGGCTGGGTATGCATGCACAGGATATAACTGTATAGCCCTCCCTTACTACATATAAGCACATTTTCCTAATTGCCAAGTGAAACTGCTGCCTCCTAAAATTCTGTGGGTAGTGTGAAGAAAAATATTGAAGATTAATACAGTTTTAAACTAATAAATTACTTCCTGTGTAGCTTAGTTTAGTTTTATGTAGCTGCAAAAATAGTGTATCTTGGTGATATGTTGAATATTGCATTACATTGTACTATTTTCCATTGTGCTGAATTATGTTTTAGCATTTTCCCACAATGTAAGATGACAGAGATCAATTACAAACCTATTAAATGTCAATTAACATCTTTGCAATCTGAATCCCAAATGAACTTGTTAAAGCCACCTTGTTATATGTCACTTACATGTATAAATGCTGGTTAAATGTTTAATGAATGCATGAGAAAGTAATTACCTGTTTACTGTTTATGTAGCAGCAGGCTAATCCCATCACTGTTAGTTATGGCCACTGGAAAATTAACACTGAATTTGCAAAACTGAGTGGCTAATATGGGGTCTGAAATGCATCATTCATTAATCAGGTGCATTTCTATGTAGTGCCTAAATAAAGATTTGGGAATCTAATTTTCAGCATTTCAGCAGAAGTATTTTGTCCTGTTAAGATGTGAAGTTATTTTTAGTGTGGTTTAGTCAAGACTGTTCCTTACTAAAGAGTTTAAGCGTTGTGCAGCATCTACAAAGCCTTGAGCTTTCCTGGAAAAGGTCGTCATCACACAGAAAATTCATTCTTTTTAACAATAACTTAGGTTAAAATGTAGTCAGTACAACAAGGTTAACACCTCCACTCACAGCAAAATGTAGTCATTGCCCTTGGGATAAGAACTTTCCCCTTGCAGAATATTAAAACCAGGATTTTTATTTATTACAAGCAGTGAAGACTTTGCTTTGGCATCTGAGCTGAAAAATGGCACCTTTAGGAACACTGCAGAGATCACATTGCCTGCCTCACTTATCAATCTCTGCTGCCTCTGCTGATGACCTGCTCTCTTTGCCTGGTCCTTGGAGAGCTCAGGAGGGCTCCCAAACAGGCTCTGGTGGTGCCAGACCCTCTGCTGGCCCCAGAGGGGCTCTGAGAGCCTTTGAAACAGAAACCTGTGCTGGCTGGGTGAGGTGGGAGGTGTGACAGCGTTCACAGGGGTCCCAGGATGAGAGAAGAGACGAGGATCTGACTCCATGTTTCAGAAGGCTGATTTATTATTTTATGATATATATTATGTTAAAACTATACTAAAAGAATAGAAGAAATGAATTCATCAGAAGGCTAGCTAAGAATAGAAAAAGAAGGAATGATGATAAAGGTTTGTGGCTTGGACTCTCTGTCCGAGCCAGCTGGGCTGTGATTGACCATTAATTAGAAACAACCACATGAGACCAATCCCAGATGCACCTGTTGCATTCCACAGCAGCAGATAATCAATGCTTACATTTTGTTCCTGAGGCCTCTCAGCTTCTCAGGAGGAAAAATCCTAAGGAAAGGATTTTTCATAAAAGATGTCTGCGACAGGGAGGAGGAGCAGTGCCCATGTCAGAGCAGATGTGTCCCAAGGAAAAGGCACCTCTGTCTTTGCCTCCCAGCTAAAGGAAACAGTTTTATTTCCCATGGGTGCTGTTCACACATCTCCCTTCCCTCTCAGATGAGTTGTTTGAGTGGCAGGGAGATCAAAAGGGCTGTTGAAAAGCAAAGTCAAAGCAGTAAGTAGACACCTGCAAGGACAAAGTGGGGAAATTCTTCTGCCTCGCCCTCCTTGCTGGCAAAGCAGGGCCTTGCAAAGCTAAACTGAGGGTCAGAGTGGGATAGTAACCCTTGCAGGTGACAGAAAGTGGGCAGGGAGGCTGGCAGATGGGGCAGGCTGGCAGATGCAGAGCTGGCAAGCCTTGGGTTCCTCAGGCAATGCAGGACTCCATGGACAAGCGAGACCATGGCCAGCACCTGAGGGAGCTACCAACCTTCAGGAGCAGAATAGACTCAGCTACATCTCACTGTGCCTTGCAGCCATCCTTCTGCTCTTCTTGGCAAACACAGCACCCTTTGTATTGAAGGAATTGTCTCTTTGTCACCAGCAAATACAGCTCTGTGTCACATCAGCAAAAGGGACAGAGCAACCTTGAGAGCACCAGTGGGGCAGACCCCCAGCCTGAAACACTCACCAGGACATCCCCAGGGATCAGGATGTCATTCCTGACCCAGGAGGAGTCACATCCCCAGGGATGAGGAGCCTGGGCCTGCCTGTGGTGCAGCAAGGTGATAATCTGGAAATAGAACTGCACAAACCCCACCGCCTGTCATGCTGGACAGGGTGCTAGCCTGGGGCAAAAGGAACCAACAGGCTCAGAGGTGCTTTTGCTGCTGAAAGCTGTAGCTCAGGAAAGGATTTGCTTGCGTGGATGGCAAAATTTCCATCAGAGGAAGCAGCATTAAGAGTGTTGTGCAGAAATGGGCCTGTGCGGAGCAGATCTTGCTCTTCCATAGCTGCTGTTTTCTGGAGTCATTCTGGTGGGTCTAATGACAGCAGATGTTTCAGTACAACTCCCAAGGAAAAATACTGGGTGTTTGGGTTTCCCCCCTCAAGAAAAGAGTCACAAAGGAGCTTTTTCGTTCAGTTGGTTTAGGAATGCAATTTGGTAATTCAATTGCTCGCCTGATAAATGCCTGCCCTCTGATCCCAGCTACAGGAGATGGAATAAAATGTAACTGGATTTGACAGGCAAAATTAATCTGCTGTGTTTGAGGCACGACAAAACAGCCTGGGGAGAAAAACATTACAGCAAATTATGCTTCCTTATCTCCCTATGCTAACAGTGCCAGGTCAGCTCGGAGCAGCGAACCAGGCTTTGAAAGGACAGCACCCACCCAGCTCAAACAGCAGCCCTGCTCTGCTCTGCTCTGACTCCAGGCCTGGGGAAGCTGCTGGGAAGTCCCAGGTCATGTTTTCCCTTTCTGGTCTCCCTCCTGTGCTTGGTTTGCGAGTTTGGGGCGAGGGATTGTTTCCCACCTGGGGTCTTGCTCTGAGGTGTGGCCACTGCTGGCTGCTTCAGCCCTGTGAGACTGCCCTGTCCCCTCTCTGCAAGGGCAGGGAAAGGCTCCCCCATATATATTTTGCAGCATTTTTCAGTGTTTTTTGAGCACTCTCACACTGCTAAACCATGTGTGCAGATGCCCACATGCCTCAGCATGTGTATGGCCATCATAGACGTGGGTTTTTTTTTTAATTTAACAATATAAAATATGTTTATTTTCTTATTATCTTTTAGGTCAGTTCAGCTCTTAGAGTTGGTTTAAAGCTTCACTCGGCACACCTGTTAATTGGTGGCTTTTATCCCAAACACACTCAGTTTGCTATGAACTGAGTCTTATTCAAGAGCAGTGGATGGCCATGAGTCAATCTGGAAAGACTGGACTATCCCTTGCTGAGCCTGCTCCAAGCCTGCGGCCAAATTTTCCTGTCTGCCTTGCTGCTTTCCTGGTGGCTTTGTGTTGTGGGGATGCTGAGGTGTGGATGCACAGCACTGGGAAAGTCACACATCCAGAAGAGACTCCAGCATTCTGCCCAGGGCTGACCCAGCTCAGCACCACTGCACTGGGTTCTAGCAGCAGCTCTCCTGATATTGGTGGTTTTTAAAAGGTGTCTAGATGCCCCTAAAATTTGTGTTTCAAACAGCCAGAGCAGTGTGGGTGAAAGAAAAACCCTGTTATCCCCTCTGCAAGAGGAAATGTTCCTCCAAGCTATTGCAACTCAATCCCTAATTTCACATAGAGCCACAGGGACTTTTCTGTCAGTGTGGTGACTCTGATGCATCTTCAAAGTGATGGAGAAAGGAGATGGGAGGGATCTTTTTTTTTCCTGTGTTCACCACCTGAATTGTAACTATCTAACCTGACCAGATGTTCTCCATTTCTCCCACGTCAAAGCCTGCCTGCTCCCTCCCTGAAACATCCATCACACCGTGGGTCAACTCTCCCTTGATTTGTCAGAGATGGTTGCCCAGTCTGCCTCCCCTTTAATCATCCCCCTGACAACAGCTACAGAGATGAAAAGCTGGGGGGATCTAAGTAATCCATTTCTAAGTGTAAAAAGCCTCAAAAAGTGAGGGGCAGAATGGAAGAGAGCGAGTCTGTCTGCTGAGCAAACAGACTGATTACGTCAAGGGACAGGAAGAGCAGCTCCTGGAAATCAATAGGGATGAGGCTTTGAAAAGGTTGACTGACTGCACTGGATTAGCTATTGATTTTTGTCATTTTCACAGCCAGTGCCACGCTCTCCACCCGTTGAGGCCATTAAGATCCAAAGCCTTAAACTTCTAATCCCCCACTAATAACAACAAGACAATGCCAGGCAAGCTCAGGATCTAATGGATGTCCAACATGCCATAGATGGAGAGGGTGCCAGCACTTGGGAGCAATCATGGGAGCCTGGACACACAGAGTGGGAGCAAAACTCCCAGAAGGACTCAGATCATACTCAGAGGTCATCTGCAAATCAGTGTTTGCTGGCAAGAATTTCCAGCTGGTTCCCAGTTAGATCCAGCAGCATAGGATGCATCATTTTTACAGGATCTCTCTGAGCATGGATTTTGTTAAAATAACCACAAAAAATACTTTTTTTTTGTTTCAAATCTCTCTTAGGCAGAGATGTGCAACACTGTGGGCCCCAGCAGCTCAAGGGCTGCAGCTCCATTCAAACACCATCACTTTGTAGTTCAGCACACCCAGCTGTAAGGAAACCCTGAGCTTATTTTAAGGTAGGACTGTAAAAAAAGGATGTTGGAAGGAGCCAAGTCCTGGTCATGCACCCTGAATGGAGACAAAACACAGGAAAGCATTAATGGCAATGCACTTCTGAGATGGATGGGAAAGGGACCTAAGGAGTGTCTAAAGAAATGGAGACATCTGGCTTTGAGGGAGTGCTTCCAGGGCTGGGGGAGCTGGGTCAGCTTCCTCCCATAGCACCTTCAATATAGAGTAGAGTAGATTTGCCAGCTCATGTCAAAGAGCTGACCAATCCCAGCTCAGTTTCCAGAAAGTCTGCAAGAGTGTGAACATGCTCATGGATGTGGCTTAACAAATTCCTTTCATACATCTGGTCTCCATCTCACTGGGAATAGCTGATTTGCCAACTCTGGAGCCTGAAATAGAGTTCAATCCCACAGGAAAAGTCATTCATATCTCTCAGCTTTGCTTCCTTGGCTCTGGATGTGGTGGGCAGAGGAGTGCAGCTCACTGGAGCAGCACCCAACCTCTCTGATATTGGCAGAGTGTGCCCAGAAGGAGAGAAAAACACTTGGAGATCTGCCATGTGTCCCTTGGTCCCTCACACAGCCACACTCAGCCATCCTTTGCTGCAGCTCCACATCCTTCCTCAAAGCCTCGTGGTGAAGGGGTATCAGGGACAGCTAAAGGTGATACAGAAACTCCATCATCAGAAGGTATGAAAAGACACTTTATTATCAGAAATCTACAGTTCTTATAGAAACAATGCTGGATATAAGACCTGACTGGCCTTTAGGAATCTTCTCCCACACTATTGGTGAGCTATGAATAGCACACTCTGGAGAACCACATCTATAAACAATGGTTGCAGACAGAGAGAGAATAATTGTTTGAATTCTTTCCCCTAAGTTTCTCACATCTTCTACACAGCTTCCCAGGATTTTCCTGGGAGAACCATGTCTCTGTTCAGAGGATATGTAACTACTACACACCCCTCCAACATCCAGGCACCTGCTGTCCTACAGGGGCCAGTCCCAAATGCACAGACACCACTGAGGTTTATTTTAATATATTTGAGAAACTGGAATGCTGCTGGCAGAAAACATCTTTGAGCTGCTGGGGCAGCACTCTCAGCAGCCCTTTCTGCCTGTGCTGTAAATGTTTTGCTGAGTAAGAGCCCAGCTTCTCTGAGGATCTCAGCTGAAATGTCGACAGCTTTGTTTTGCTCAGCTCTGGTATTTATTTTTAGGGCCTTTGTGGTTCTTGGAAAAGAAAGGATTATTGTCAATATACAAACCAAATGGACTCTGCCAGATTTCGCCCCTTTGGAAGCAGGGAGACAATGCTCCTGCAGTGGTAATCACTGCTGGCCACCCAAAGGGGCAGCAAGCAAAGGCTGAGGGATGTGCAGGGGAGCAGATAGAAGTTCTCCATTCACCAGCCTGGTGCTGTGCTCTCCCCTGATGCTTTCCTTCGGCACCTGGCCAGCTGGCAAAAACGAGGCAAATTGAAATGTTCCCTCACATTTTCTTCTCAGAGTCTCCCTTCCTTTCTAAGTGCTGATACAAAGCTGCAGCCTGCACCTCCTGAAGTTTTGCCACAAACACAGGAGAGGTAAAAGTGCTGAACAAAGCAATAGGGACAAACGAAAATAACTCAATTTTTTCACTTACTTCAGTGCACCTAGAGTGCCTGCCCTGAAATCAATGAACCTGTTCAGAGCCAATGCTGGAATAAATGATGAAAAGCTCTTTAAGGTGAATGTCTTCAAGGCTACTGAAGAGAAAATAACCCTGTTTGTAGTGTGCTTTTATTTTTTGCTTCTGACATTAACTAATGTTTATTTTAATCACAAAGATAAACAGTCAACAAATGAGCATTGTACACAGGAGCTAAACTGAGGTGGGCCCTCTTATAAATAATTTAAATATCTTTAACTTATAAATAATTCTTCCCCTTAGGAGTGGCTGGAGAAGAGGTTATATGTAAAGCTTTATTAAATCCTAAATGAACAGTAGCTGTAGATTTTTTTTTCCTTAAAATTGCTTAGACAATTAAAAGTTTCATTCTACTCAAAATTATTTTTGTCAAAATTGAAGCTAACAAATCCTTTAATTTCTCAGTTCTCATCAACATCATCCCCTGGAGGCTTAAGTAAAATGGGCTTTACCAGAGTCAGTATTACCAATGTTTGTAGAATTTGTCTCTGACCCCATGGAGGGACTCGTGGTCACCTGGCTCCTTATCCCTGCCCTTGTAGCCCTGCCACCCTCAAAGTTAGAGGAAGGTGCAGTCTGGTATTTGTTTCACAAGAGGCAGAACACTTCTATTTTTTGTTCTATCTCTTTCCAGACAGTTGGCTCAGTTTAATGGACTGTCTTTCAGCCTGTGCATAATTCTTCTCCAAATTAAATTCTCTTAGTAGCCCAGCATAACACAGACCGTGTTGTCAGCTCATTACTTTTACATCCTTTCTTGTTCTGTTTATGTGAGCAGAGGTTTAATTAACTATAATCTACTGCATAGGCAAGAGGGGAAAAAACCCACTCTATGTATTTATACTCTATTATATTTTTTATCTTTTTTTGGGGGGGGGGGGGAGCTAACCTTTTTGTCTATAAGCAGGGCTGGCTGCTTTGTGTTTCTGTGCAAACACTTAGGAATGCTGAGGCATCCCTGCTCCTCTGTCTCCTTCATCAGCCGCTCACTCTGCAGTGGACAGGGCTTCAATCTAAAAGCCAAAGTGGAGCCTGTGCTGTCTGCACCTCAGCCTGTGCCCAGGGCAGACACGGCCCCTGCTGTCCCCAAGCTCTGGCCAGGGGCCATGGCAGAGGGACAAACTGCTGCTGCCTCCTCCAGAGGGACACGGGCTCAGCTGGAGGCAGCAGAACCAGCTCTCACCCCTCTGTGCATCCAGAAGGAGGTAAAGTGCCCTGCTCTGCTCTGTGTGCCCTGCCCAGGGTGTCTTCTGTGTCCATGAGGTCGCTTGTCCTTGTCTACCATGGCAAAACCCCCCCAGGTTCCAGTTAACAGAGCGAGGTTTATGGAGACACTGCCTGGATCTCTCAAACCACAGGTTAAAAAGCTGTAAAAGTTCTCCTGGTGACAGGTTTATAAAACAGATGCTCTCACCCAGAATATTTATAATATTATCTATTTCATCCAACAAATTAGGCTTGTACCTGAGAGCCACGAGTGCCCAAACAATCCCACGCACATTGGCAGGAGGGAATTCAGCAGAAGGTGTTAATTTTTTGCTCAAATGCAAGGATTAGGTGTCAGATTAAAGTTGGATTAGATAGGGGCTGCCACTTGTTACTTGAGCTAAATTTAGATCTCACCAGGCAGATTCCAATTCCCTCAGAAATTCACAGTTTCTATTCAGAAGATAACAGGAAGCTAAATTAGCGTTGCTTATTATTAGTTTCAAAGATCAAATTAAGTAATTACACTAAATTTAGAGAATTTGCTCCTACACATCTTTTACCATTGTGCACTGCTATTGCTGTTTCAGATGCAAACAAGGACTGGGATTTCAAAGGTTCAGTTGGCTATTCCACTGTGTCAGAGGTTCAGAGGGAAGCTGTTCCTCATCCCAGCTGTGCCCAACAAACCCCCAAGTCCTGGTCCTGCTGGCAGGGGTGACCCTTTTGCACCCACAGCAGCCCCAGCAACACTGCTCTCCTGGGATAGCTGAAAAAAATCCTGAACAAGTTTTTACTGAAGCCATCTGATTTATATATAAAGCTGTGCCATGTGTTTGAGATGTTTGTTGTATTGGTTAAATGACAATCAGATTATCCAGCTAGGATCACAGTAATTTTACAAACAATTTATCTCCATTGCCAGGGTCAAGGCATTGGAGACATTATTCAAAATAATCTTAACATCCATTCTCAGCCCATCTCACAAATAAATATACACAAATAAAAACAAACTGGTGGCTTCTGAGTCCAGGGCAAATCATCCTGCTCCCACATCCTTTACACTTAGCAAAGCTCTTGCCTGATGAAGCCCCTTGGGTGCCTAATTTCTTTCTCCTCCTTTCCCAAAAATTGCCAGAGCACTTCAGCTGATCAGCACTGGTGTGTGTGCACAAAGCTGGCTCTGAGAGCAAACAGAAGGCATCCACCAGCACTGTGCCCACCGACAGCCACAGAGGTGGTTTGACCCAAAATGTGTTTCCTTATGGGTTCCCAAACAGGCAAAACTGGTTAGATGTGAGCTGGCAGGATGTGACTCCCCAACACCTCTCAGGTGGTGAGGATTGTGCTGCACACAATCATCATGTTGGAGACCATTGCCCAGGAAGTCCAAGAGTTGCCTGTTACAAGGACCATGGACAGGGAAGAGGGTGTGCAAAAAATTTTCGGACAAGGTCTGGTGTCTTGGAGTTCTTTGGCTTGAAAGTTCTTTGGCTCCAGATGTGGATGAGGAGAGCTGCAGGTTTTGCTTTGCTTCCTCTATTGTATCCGACTGCACTGTGATTTTCCCTTCCCTCTTGGATTAATATTCTTTATGTTTTGGGGTATTTTTTTAAGAACATGAATTAGAAAAGTCTAGCCAGGAGAATCTGCATGAGTACTTGAATGAAGTTGCATGTTGTTAAAAATCACATGTTAAGGTAGAGAATACTGTAAGTAATTTCAGGCTGTTGTCATTTTGGGGGAGGCAGTGAGCAGGATGGACTCAGTGCAGGTGGGAGCTGCCACCTTGGTGCTATGGACCTCAGACCAAAATCTGTAGTAGGAAATTTGTCTTTCATTGCCAATTTGCCCTGGAATTGCAGAGAACAGGAAAATCATGATGATATCACAGGCAGGCCATGATCATGACAACTGGACTGCAGTGAGGATACACCTCAGCTACGCAGAAAAAATCAGCTTGGCCCCACCTCCTTCTGTGGTTCTGAGTCAAGTGTACATTTAATTTCCTATTAAAACACTTCTCTAACTCCTGCCTTAAATTCTCCTTCTTGAGAGGCTCCTGGGTCATGAGAAGTTTTCCCCTTTTTCACCACAATGAGGTTTTTTCCTCAGGAAGGTACAAAAACAACACCGAATGTGAACTGAGTGACGTGGGTTTGGTGTTGGGGCACAGGTGAGACTCAATTTTCAACAACTGTCCTTTCCTCCCACCATAAACTTCTCACCTCTTTCCTGTCTCAGCCTTATGCAGACTCTTCCCTTGCACATGGGCAGAATGTGACTCCTAAGCACAACATGTGAGTCCTAAACATTTAAATTTAAAACCCTGGGGTCATTCACACATGGTGGATGGAGTTGCCTGTTCCCTGCCATGGGAGGGTGACCCTTGAAGTGGACACTGCCACTGCACATCCTCTCCCAGAGCATGGACACTTGGCTTTCCTTTCACGCTTTCCAGTTTGAAATGCTCACCCTCCAAACGGCTGCAGGACTGAATATGTTGGTTCTCATATTTACAGAGCACTGCTGCACACTCCAGTGAGCAGAACTCTCTTTCATGCCAATGAGCACCAGTGAGCTTGGAGCCAATCCTTTTTAATATCAGAGACTATTCATGCAGCTACTCCCTGGCATTCCTTTTGCTCTAATTACAGCTGTGCTTTTCCTTGCTTTTTCTTCATTAATGAATGAAGACACTCAAGACTTAATTCACAAAGGTACTTAGGCATCTGACTCCTGCTGAAATCCCTGGAGAATCTGAGCATTCGGCACAGCCCAGCTCCCCGCTCGCTCATGAAATAACTCTGGGGACTTGCGAGGTGTTTGCTCCTGATTTACACCAAGCTTGTGTGAGTGAAGAAGCAGAATCTCTGTGTTTTGAGGGAGAGGAAGGATCACTCAGTGTTTGAAATCCTAACAGGGAGGCTGGTAATACAAGGGCTGTTTCCCAGCTCTGCATCTGACATTGTGAACGACCTTGAATAAATCACATCTCTCCATCTCTGTTTGCTTCCACCCAGCATGTCTCTGCCTCGCAGGTTTGGGGCTCTGCTTTCATGTTCTTAGATAGTCTAGTCTGGGCTTTCCCAAGGGCACTGCATATTTATGTCCCTTTTGGGACTCTCACTTCCTCAGTCTCTTTGAAAATGCCAATATTGGAGATTACTGCAAGGAAACAGCAGCAGGATCCAGAGAAGGAAGGAAGAATCTGTCACTCAACTCAGTGTTCCCATCTTTAAAACAGTAAAGAGGACAGCACAAAAAACCCACAGGAAATGTTAATATCCTTATGTTTATATGGGAGGGTCTGGAGTTTCCCTTCAAGGCTGCTCATTTGCCCACATCTGTTCTTAGGCAGGGCTGGGGTCTCCCAATGCTGAGTGACAACTCTGGGCACGGGATGCATCAGCAGCTCTGGCAGAACCCACTGGCTGCTTACTGCTGTGTCTCTTGCTTGTCTCAGGCAGCTTTTCAAGGGCAATATTTGCCAGTAATCAAGGGTTTTGCCATTAAAAGGCTGTAATTTAACTGACAGTGCTGAGGAGTTGATACTCCTCTGTACAGCACTGCTGTCCCACCGTGGAGGGGAGAACTTCAGACACACTCTGGTTTATGGACCTGTTTATTGCTCCTGTCATGCCCTCAGTTGTGCTGTTAGGTTGTGTTACACTATGCATTCATTAAGCCATAGAGGGGTTTTGTGGTTTTTGTTTCCTCCCCTTCAAGATTCTGCCTTACAGACATTAGAAATGGTCAATCTGGCCCCACTTTGCTGGACAAAACGGCCTCAAAATACAGAGAAAGCACTGCTAAACCCCAGCTCAGGCAGTTCCACTCTTCATGAGTCCAAGAGTCCATCAATGAATTCTTCAGGAGGCAAATTTCAATAATTACCTCCAAATGCATCCTCTACTTCCTTTAGCTAAGATTTCCTTTCTTGGTTTTGTAAGGTCATAATGGACTTATTCTCCAGCCTCACAAAACACTTAATTGTATGATAAGTGACACAAAAAGACGATTGCCCAGAAGTCACAGAGGACCAAAGTACAAGATCAGGGAGCAGCCAAACCCAAATTCTTACAAAAGCCTGGTGCAAATGTGCTCCTCCTGTCCCAGCACAGCTGAGGAGGAGCTGCTGGCCCTGGTGGTGCTCAGCTCCCCTCAGCTCTGGGCTCAGGCTGGCAGGAGCAGGGGGCTGTCACACACCTGCAGGAGGTGCTCACAGCCTTGCAAGAGCAAGCCATAAATTCCACCCCAATGAGGTTTCTGAGCAGTCACACAAGACAAGGAATGAATTACTGAAGCCATTCATGCTTAGTGAGTTATTAAGTGTAAGGGCAAAGACTGCAAGTGCTCTCCACGCAGCAATGTCTGAGCTAATAAAGCATCACTCAGCCACTGCAGAACCTGACTGCAGAGCTGAATTGTTATTATGAAATGTATTTTTTTAATAGCCATATTTGTTCGTTAAGGGGAGATGTTCAGAGGTTCTGGGCAGTACATTATGCCTGTCATGTTCATCTCTCCTGGTAGCCATCAGCCAGCTCTGCTGCCCTCATCTCTGCCTGCTCTCACACACAGGGATGGGGAGCACACCCTGCTGGGGGGGCATTTAGGGGCTTGTGGCCTCCTTCACAGGGAGGATCAGGAGGGCTCTTTGCAAACAGGGGATAAAACAGCAAAGAGGAGGCTGCAAGCAAAGAAACAACTCCAGGTCACTGTCTGAAAACAGGCTGAGATTCTTCTTTGCGGTGGTGTTCACAGGGGTCTGCAGGAACCTGACTGCAGAGCTGAATGGTTATTATGTAATGTATTATTTAATAGCCATATTTGTTCATTAAGGGGAGATGTTCAGAGGTTCTGGGCAGTACATTATGCCTGTCATGTTCATCTCTCCTGGTAGCCATCAGCCAGCTCTGCTGCCCTCATCTCTGCCTGCTCTCACACACGGGGATGGGGAGCACACCCTGCTGGGGGGGCATTTAGGGGCTTGTGGCCTCCTTCACAGAGAGGATCAGGAAGGCTCTCTCCAAGCAGGGGGATAAAACAGCAAAGGGGAGTTTGCAAGCAAAGAAACAACTCCAGGTCACTGTCTGAAAACAGGCTGAGATTCTTCTTTGCGGTGGTGTTCACAGGGGTCTTAGGATGAGGGAAGAGACAAGAATGTTGACTCCATGTTTCAGAAGGTTTGATTTATTATTCTATTATATATATTATATTAAAACTATACTAAAAGAATAGAGGAAAGGATTTCATCAGAAGGATAGAAAAGTAATGATAACAAAGGCTTGTGACTGACTGAGACAGTCCAGACTGCTGGGCTGTGATTGGCCATTAATTAGAAACAACCACATGAGACCAATCCCAGATGCACCTGTTGCATTCCACAGCAGCAGATAATCATTGTTTACATTTTGTTCCTGAGGCCTCTCAGCTTCTCAGGAGAAAAAATCCAAAAGAAAAGGTTTTTTCACAAAACACGTCTGTGGCACTTTCCTCTGCCTTCCTCCCCTTCTCCCCATGTTTTTTTTCCAATTCAGGGGCACCACTTCAAGAAGACCCAGAGATCCCTATAGCTATCCAGGCAACCACAAAACTCACTCTCTGAAAATAGTGGTGAAGACTTAACAAACAAATCTAATACTCTCTCTGAAAGCATAACAGTGGAAGGCCTGAGGTCCAAAACCACCTTTCAGTGTCTCTCCTCCTGGGATTGCAGTTCTCTTGTGAACGACTGCACAAGCTCAGCCATGGAAAATTGTTGCTTCTTAAAAATATTCTAAATGAGCACCAAATCCAAATACAGCTCATCTGAATACCCTGAAAACTTGCCAAGAATGCATAAAATAGCATCATTTAAATCTTGGGGGTTTTTTAACACATTGGCCCCTCTTGCTGTCCCTTATGAAGCTTGTCTCATACCCTGAGCAGTTTCCACCCTGCCTTCCCCATCTGCCTTCCTTCCTAACACTCAGGATTTATAATGTGTACTGGTTTAGAATTGCAGGGACATTTTATCAGAAGCACTAAGCAAAGGAAAGGCTGGACTATTCGCCCTCCATGCAAGGTCTGTTCTTGTCCAATGTTTCTGGTAAGGTTGCCTGTGATCTCCATGGGGGCTCCAGTTGCATAAATCTGGTTTTCAGAGCTAAAATTGTCTCTCTCCATCTTTCTTCTCAGCTCTCTTCAGGCACTGGAAGGCCACAATTAGGTCATCCCAAAGCTTCTCTTCTCCAGGCTGAACAATCCCAATTCTCTCAGCCTTTCCTCAAAACCATTTGCATGAACCTCAACACAGATGGGGCAGCAGAAGTTAATGGGCAATACCTTTACATGTTTTCCAAATTAATTATTATTGGGTTTGTTTTTTAGGTTTGCAAACATTATGGCCTTTTGATGCTTTTGGTGAGCTGTACATTTCTCTACATATTTCTGTCACGTCCTGTTCCTGGCCAAGACAATTCCTTTTGCCTGATGCAGTTATAACACAGCAGAAAGTCTCTTTCCAACCTTAGAATAATTTCTATTCTTAGTTGATATTTCACAACAAGGATTTTTAGCTAGATTTTGAACCTTCAACGTGTAGGACTGTAATGCCCTGGCAAGATTTTCAGTATCCTTTTTTTTCCCAGTGAGTTTAATGCAGCCCCATTTATTGCTGTTAGAGGAGCTTCGACGCTTTCATGCTTATGCAAAAATTCAATGTTTGTAGTAAGAATTAATTCATTATTTCCCCCCACAGCTTGACAGCAGCTATGTCATCCAGTAACCTTGTTTTATGGCCTATATTAACTATCTCAGGAAAAAAAAAAAAGAAATATTTTACAGTTGTGTGCTCCCTCGAGGGTGACATTCCCTAACATGGCTGAGCACTGTTTTCAGTGGGGGTTAGTGTGTTAAACACCTTTAGGGATTTGGAGTCAAAATCTCAGATGGGAGGACGTACACAGTGGAGCCATGAATTTTGATAGGGATAGCACTGAAATGCCTGTAGTGAACGAGGAAAAACAGAAGAGAAGCTCCTCAGGCAGAGTATAAATCTTGCTACACCTTATGAGATGCTGTGTATTCATCATTTTTATGATTACCCAAAAATAACGAAAGAAATAAATAATGGCAGCAGCCCAGGAACACGGGGTCATAGGAAAGTTAAGGTGGGAAGGGAGCACAGAATTGTCCAGCTCAACCTCTTACTCAAAGCAAGGTCATCTGTAAGGCCAGGGCAAGAAGTCCAGGACTTGACCTGTTTGTTCTTGAAGATTCCCAGGGACTGAGATGGAACCTCTCTTGATCCAATGTTTGACTGCCCTCATGGAGGCAATTTCTTTTCCTTATATCCAGGGTGAGCTACTGCTGAAATTTGCACCTCTTGTGTCTCTTGACCTCCCTCCCTTTTGCTGCTGTGACCTAACCCCCCTGAAACCTCATCCTCTCCCAGTTAGACCAACCCTGAGCACTGGGACCTCTTTATACGCACCTGGACCCCCCATGAGTGTTATGCTGGGGAGAAGGCAAATGCATCCTGATGCCCTCAAAAGCTTACCAGAGCAGAATGCAAAGCTGTTGCTCTGGTCTCACATTATTTGAAGCAATTAAAAAATTAAATTTAGCACGAAATAACCACAGACGAAATATGGTAATTAATGTCAATTACTCTGGTTGCCATAGAAACCTGACTGAAACAAGTGGAAGTTACAGATAAGTTCAAGGTGAACCACAAATGTAAAGTGACTGGCATGTTTTTTCTCTCTAACTGATGAGGACTTTAACTCTTCTGGCTGACAACCAGTTATCGATAGAACTTTAATCCATTTAATAATCCCATAATCACTTTAATCCAGTTGGCTCAAAGTATTTTGCAACTGGTTTCTTTAACTGATTAACAAGTGTCTTTTAGGCAATACATAACAGCTATCTGTGCCCTGCACAGCAATGTTTAGCACAGGGCTGGTTCCTGCAGGGCGAGATGGAACATGCAGCAAAACCTCTTTAATTTATAAATGCATAACCCCAGGGCACAAAGGGCTTTTGGCAGCCTTTGATTTCATTAACAGGCACCAATATCTCTTAAGCTTTTGTGGGATATAATTGGGAGGAATCTTTCAAAGGACACCCCCTCCACCAGGCACCCTCAGATGCCAAGGTGCAGTGAGGGCATCAGTGTGAGGGAAGAGTGAGCTCCTGTGTCTCGAGGTGCTTTGGAGGTCAAGGACAGGCAGGGCATGGACTCTGCTCCTGATCTGCCCCTGTTTCACTGAGAGATGCTGAAATGGTTGCCTGATACTTTTGTGGTAAATGTTTAAGGACTGGTTTGGTTTGGAACTACACTTGGCTACTTGCAAGATTTGCTGTAAGCTATAAATTCCTCCCTGGCCCCTCTCCTCTCCCCCCTCCACTATTTCTGGAAATTCCATTTCAAACACAGCTTATGGCTCAGATGAAAAACAAAGGGGTTTTTAAATCATTCCAGTTTTGTAGGACATTCCAGAAACTGAAAGAAGGGGCAACACATAATGAGACATCTCAGGTTTATTGAGGCATCATTTCCCAGTGGAACACAGTTTAGATGAAATTATGCTGACCAGGTCTGTAATCACATACTTTGTCAAGTGCTTTGAAATCTATTAGCGAAAAAGAACATTTTATACAAGATCAGTATTAATTATTATGATGATTATTTGGTTGCTTAGCTCCTGGACATTTTTGTGGTGCTCTTAACTCAGGATTTATTGTGTGGTGATTTATGAGCCTCAGGATCAGTTATAAGTACTGTCTAGCCAGTGATTCTGTGCATCTGTACAATGCTCAGAAGCTCAGATGTAGCACTACCAAGAGTTTGATTAATCACCCTTTGGCAGTTTGTGAGGCTGAACTTGTTAAAAGTTTTAAAGAAAGGGATTTCAGAGAGATTGTTTTGATTTGGGCTATCTCACCGTTTGAGCTTGCTGGAGGCAGCTGGCATAAGGGGCACTCCAAAGAGATCACTGGGCAGCTTGGATTTGCCCCCTGAGGCCTCCTGAGCCATCACCTGGAGTAGCTGGGCAGAGCAATCAGCTTGGGGTGTATTTCCTCACTTATCTGAGGCGTTTGACGCACCACAGAAATCTCTTAGCCATCCCATGCCAAGGGGAGCTTTTGTCTGCTGACGCCTCTCTCAGTTGTCAGCCACAAAGAAATTAAACTCTGGCAGAGGCTGTGGAGCCCACAGGACAGGTTCAGGGACTATCTCTGCTGATTGGGCTCAACCCCACGAGTTACACAGGCTCTCTCAGGCCAGAACAAATAGAAAATAAAGAAGACAACACAGATCGATGGCTGACTTGTGTTTACAGCTGTAGGGAGTTCTTGGATTTCATTAAATTTCCAGCTGCAGTTTGGGCTCGGTCCAGTTTGAGATGCGGGTGATTCACAACAGGATTTCATCTCTGGATGGAAATTGGTCTCTGGAAATTGGACCCTGGCCCCCAGTGATCCTGGGCTCACTCCCCAAGGGATGTGGAACTCATCCTCAGTTTTGAAAGATCTTCATAAGCTGTGGAATTTGGCATGAGCTGCTCTGGAGGCAGGACAAGAGAACGTCCACACTAAAAAAAACCCCCACAAAATTATTGAAATAAAATTTATTTCAGGCCAACTGAAGTAGAATACAGCTTGAAATTCTAGGTAATTTTTTTGCAGGGATAGGGAGAGAAAGAGTCAATGAAATAAACATCATCTTTTTTTGTGAAAAACCAGAAAATAAACCCTAAATTGCAAAGGTTTCAGATCAGCTGAGAGACCTTCAAGTTAAAAACTGTGTGTTTTTCTTTTCTCCATTATTGCAGCCTTTTTTAAACTTTGAAAAATCTGTGCCAGATTTATTTTTAGGAATCCAAGAGAAAAAATAACCATTTTTTAAGAAATAATTTTTAAAAATATATTTCTATTTCTACATCAAAAATGTTTGCCAAACTAGAAGCAACAAAAAAGCATCACATTAATAACTTCATCCTGGAGCTCTATTTTTCCACCATTTCTACTTTGGTAAATGAACCCAATTATTGCAAAAAGCCTTTGCATAAAAAGGGAGATTCAGTCCAACTGAACTTTGTGCTGTTGCTTCTTCGCACCCATTGCTATTCATGGCAGATCAGAACAAAAGAGTTACAAGTTTATTTTCCCATGTAATTCATGACTGAGTGGGATTAAATGCCCATTCCTACTGATGAAGAGATCTTCCACATCTCACTTCCCAGAGTTAAGACTTCTCTGTAGTTTGTATTAATTCCCTTTAAATGAAAAGGGATGGATTTTCCTTTGTTCTGCTTGTAATGAACATTTTCTGTTTCTCCTTTGGGGGAATTATGGAGCAGAATTAATGGGGCTTTTAGGCCATAAAGCAGAGTACATTTTGGAAGTGGGTTACTTGCACCTTGGTTATTACCACATATTATTTTATAGGTGTAATAAAGGGAGGAAAAAATCCAAGCCAATGCTCAGAGAACCTTCAGGCTATTGTTGAGACTTGTTTAAGGTGCTGTTTTACTGAAGATATTTGCAAAATAATGAAAAATAAAAAGAAACGGCATTATATACTACATAGTACAGGTGTGAAAAGGAATGGGCTTTCTTTTAATGGCATTTTTATGAAGAGTGGAAGCAAAGTTTGGCCAGAAAAGAGAAAGTTGAGTAGCTGAATGTGGAGATAGGAGTGGCTAAGAAGGAAATGAACAGAAAAGCCACCTAAGCATTATTTATAGAAGTGAAGCAGGGTCAAACCAACTGGCAACAGTCTGTTCTCAGTAACAAACCAAGGTATCACCTCTGAATTAGGCTTGGAAAAGCATCCAGCCACTCTAACACCCCATAAACCAGTCCTGACCAGAGATGGGTAAAGCAGGGTCACTGACTGCACTCCTGCTCCTGGAAACAAATCTACACGAGGCTTTCTCTTGGTCTGGGTAAGCACCTGATAATTCCAGCTGAGTCTGGTAATTCCAGTCTTTCTGGGGACTAAAGAAGTAGACTTGGCATTATAAATGAGTTCTAGGACTTCTAAATATTTGGCTACCTTAGGAAATACCAACGAAAGGGAGGTGAAGGAGCACAAAAAAAAAAAATCCTTGTTTGAGCTCCCAGTGAAGTTTGCTCTCAATAAATTTTGGGTCAATGTTCTGGTCAGTTCTTACCCAATCCATCCCATTTCTCACTATTCCTGAGGACAGCCTGGGATGGAAAGGGTGGGATCTGTGTCCCTGGGGTCCTGCACACCTGTCACCTGCTGTTACCTGCATGCCCAGGTGACACCAGCTTGTGCTGCCTCCTGTCATGGGACTGGTGCTCTGGGACAGCTGAGGATGTCCCTGCTCACTGCAGGGAGGCTGGAACTACCTGGCCTTTACAGGTTCCTTCTGACCCAAGCTATTCTGTTTTTCTCTGGAGCACACCCTTCACTGCTTTACCAGTTCTCATCATTGTCCTTGTGGCTGATTGTCCCCTCTGCACTGACAGCAGCTGTTATACAAAGATTACAAAGTGAGTTTTCCCAGTAAGAAAAATGACATTGTTCTCTAGTTGGGTCACTTTTGTTTGATCCTTATTAATTCCTCTCCCCAGAAGCAGAGACATCCTATCAAAGAAAGCTTGGAAACATCTCACAGACATAACTTTCCAGAGAGTTTTGCATTTATTCTGCTTGCTGGCACTTCCTAATGCCCAGAAACTCCTTTTGCATGATGCAAGCACAAGGCAGCAGCCCTTTGCCCATGCAATTACTGTGATTGTCTGCCCAAATCAAGTGGGTTTGTATGCAAATGGCCAGCAAAGAGCGGCTTGAATTTTAATTTGCTGTGAAGAGTCTCATATGCAAACACAAATAAAAATGTGTTTGTGCATTAATATCTGACCAATCACCAAACTCCCTCTCCAAGAGTTTTTTTGGCTTTTTTGTGTCAGTTAAAAACTCTTGGCTGGGCCACATGTAACCCCTGCAAGTGAATGGTGGCTCTTGTGAAAGCAGTGATTATTGTTAACACCCAGGCACTGTAATGCTTCCAGATATGCTAGGAAGCTGATTCCCAATAATTAGCAATTAGCAGTAACTATTTTATGGAGCAGAAAAGAGTTGATTACAGTTGTTTTATCAGCTGGTATAATAATAGAAAATCTTGTTTCAGAGAGGGGAGAAAAAGGGATGATTTCAGAAAGTTGGGTCTTGCTTGCCAGCCGTCCATCACCAAAACAACCGCTTCAGGGAGCAGGAATTATTGATTTTGAGGGGATTAACTCTCAGCTACAGATAGCTCAGTTTCAGGGCATCATTTGTAAGCCGAGCTGTAGCCACACACCAGCTGGCACTGGGGGCCTGGTCCAAAACTCCCTCAAATTATTTGGACAGCGATTTCAGGGCCACCTTTGGGTAAATAAGTCCCCATCTTGAGAGGAGTCTCAGATCTCAGCGCATCTGGCACCAGGGAGAAGCCCATTTACAGACAATTTCTTCCAAGATGGAAGAAAAGTGGTTTCTGAAATGAGGAACAGGTTCTTTCCATGGAAGTGATCTGTGAGGTTTGCAGCTGGCACACATCGATTCCCCCAGAGCTGCCTGAGCCAGCTCAGAGAGTGCAGACAGGTAAACAGTGTCTGCAGACACCAGACTCTCCCTTCTAATGCTCACCCAGTTAATTAATTTTTGCTCAATTTGATTTGACATTCAGATCTGTGATATGTTTATCCTCCTAATGGGCACTTCTCCATATTCCTGGCTTCCTCTGAAAGGTTTAACAAATGGCAGGGACTTTTTGGGGCGGGTAATGAGCCTTTAATTTTGTACTTATTTATTCATTAAGCTTCAGTAGTATCTGGAATACAACAAATTGAAAGGCTCTCTGTGTATTTAGTCTCTGTTCTTTACAAAATAAACCGCTTGCAGCCACAGGTCTATTATAGCCCTGGAGAAAGCTAGAGCTGAGATATCTCAAGGATTGCATTTTCCACATTGCAAGCAAGACATCTATCATTGTAATGAGCCACAGTGCCATGAAACTCCCCCTGGCCCAGTCTGTCCCTGGGCTTTTTCTGCAGGGACCTCCAACAATTACGCCAAGCAGCAGTGGCTCTGAATGTCCTTGTGCAGACCAAACTCATTCCCCATTTCCCAGTGGCCCCTGCCCTTTCCTGTTCCCAGGGTCCCATCCTACAGGAGGGGGTTGGAGAAGGGGCTCTGTTCCCATCTGAATCCTATGGATCATCCCATAATATCAGTGCAGAAATGAATGTGGTTACTGATAGCACGGGGTCTGTGAGATGAAAGAGACAGAATGATTTAGCAGTGGAAATTGTGACAGAAAATAAAAAAAGAAGATGGCAAATGAGAGAGGTTTGAGACAATGAAAGACATGGGTAAGAAAAAAGAGGAAGGACTGGGTAAAAAGAAATAAGGAAATAGAGGCCAGAGCCAACCCTCCAAAGCACTTTGCTTGGGTGACCATCGAGACAGGACATTAGACAGGATAAGCTACGGTACAAATCTAGTTGGACAAGTTCTAAGAACTGCAGGCAGGCAGAAAAACTATCCCACAACTATAATTTTAGATCTGGTGATGTTAGCAAAAGCTGGCAGACAGCTGGCTACCAGGCAGAGGCATTCAGCAAGAAAGCTGACTGGGAAATTATATTTTTTCCCCACAAATAATTTGTCACAAATAATACTGAACTGTTCCATTTCCTTGGAAAAACTTAACTTGTCCTATATATGGAGAGGACTTAAAGGAGCTCTATTTCATTTTATTAAACTGTTCTGCCCTAGACCACTGACTCTGCTTCCACTACCCAGGAGCCTTCTGCTCCTCACCTGGCTGGGTTAGGAGTCCAGGGGCTTGGAGCAGGGACACCAGAGGTGACAAGCTGAGCAAAGCCACCAACACCAGCTCCCATCTCATCCTCCTGCTCCAGAAGAGTTGAGTATTTCTGTGCTTTAACATTATCCAGCACTGCTTGAGAGGATGTCTCACATATTGTGCATGGAACCAGAACGGTGAGGTGCCCTTCCAGGGGGAGCCCCACGGCAGGGACAGGAACAAGATCACTCTGAAAGTCCCTTCCAAGCCCAACCACTCCATAATTCTGTGGTTCTATGAAATTCAAAGAGGAGCTTGAGTCCCTTGGAGACACCTGTGGATCCCAAACAAGCCCTCCAAGCTTTAAAATCTGATGTTCTGCACCTGGCAAAGGCAAACCAGAGGCCCCTCACCCCCATCCTCCTTTCATTTACACATTTCAAAACGGCTTCATTTTCCCACTTTCACTAGTCCTTCCCCCACCATCCTAATAGAGGGGGTTCCTCCCAAATCCTTTCAGTTCTGCTGTGTTTTTAGTGCTCTGTGTGTGTCTGTGAGGGTGTGTGTGTGCAGGTGTGACCCAAAGGGTGCTGTGCTCTCTGCTCTGTGCCCATCCTGCTGTGCACAACAGCCCTTGGGGAGCTCTCAGCTAATCAGTGTTATACACTTGGAGGCTGAACCCTCTCATTTTACCTGCTGGGAAGCTCAGGCATGGCTGGCAGTAATTGGAAGGAACACAGTGTTGTGATTGCTAATTGTTCTGGGGAATGTTGTGCTTAACCTTTGGAAGTGCATCCGTGGGTAGGTTTTGTTCCTGATTTCAGAATTGTGGCTCACAGGGTCCATGACCATTTGGAGTTTCACTCTCTGTGCAGCATTTCCAAAGCAGAGTTGGATTTGTTGGCTACTTTTTGCTATTTTTATCTGCCAGACAGCCTCTGTAGGCTTTTTTACTTTGGAGTACTTATGATCCACTACATGCTTGGAGATTGCCTGTGTGCCTCTTGAGACTTGGAAAAGACCAAAAAATAATGTCTAAAGTTTTGTGGGAGAAGCTGGAGGCTCTCTCTCTGAAATTTCAGAATACAACAGTGAGGAGTGAGTGTGTGCCCCCGGCCTTTTCCAGCACCTGTAGCCATCACAGCCCCAGGAACATCAGCTAAAAGCTTCCTCGAGTGCTGGTGGATCATGGTGACCCATGGCCCTGCATGGTGTGTAATGCTGTCCTTACCACCTTTGTGGCACCTTCTCTGTGCTCCTCACTGCTCTCCTGCTCTTTGAATCCAGCTGGGGACAGCACTGCCTGATCCCATTTGTTCATCAATAAAAGATCCCTTTTTAGTTCAAAAGCCTGATTGTTTACCGCAGCATTTCACAATTCCCCTCATAATTTGCCTAGAAATTAGGCTGTGCAGGAAGCCAAAAGCATCTGCCCTGCTGTTAACACAAGAGCTCACCCCCACAGCAGACAAGAGCTCCAACAGGAAATAAATCCAGAAGATTTATCCAGAGGGCTGCACAGGGAGAGGGCTCGAGGCAAAGTCCCTGGAAAGGAGGAGCTCTGAGAGTCCTTTGGCCAGGCAGGGGAACACCTCACTTGCACCCTGAGTGCATTTTGCTTTCCCAGCTTTTTGGCAGGATGCAGCAGGCTGTGCAGGGGGTCACAGGGAAGGGTGACTCTCAGATTTTGTGTTGCTGAAATGGCTCCCAAGGTATCAGAAATTCTCTTTTTTCCCAGCCCTGCAACCAAAGAAGAAGTCGAGATTCCTCGGCTCTGCTTTTCAAGGTTGTTTATTTTCTCTTATCTATTCCATTCTTTCTCTGACCTGCTGAGATCTGTCCAGCAGGTCAGGTTGTGGCACAGTCACTGCCCTTGGGGTGGTGGTAATTTTTTATACTAAGAACCACGTGTACTTTATTTACAATAATTTTCCAATACCTATCACCTATGTTAGACAGTCTGTCTCTACTCAAAACCAATCCAGAAGTGCCACCATCACCCAGAAGATAGGAGAAGGAGAAGAAGAAGAAGAAGAAGAAGAAGAAGAAGAAGGAGGAGGAGGAGGAGGAGAAGGACAGGACACACCCAGATTCCTCCATCTTGCCTCTTGAACTCCCTTTCTAAATCCCCAAAATTCTACTTTTTCACCCTGTGACATATTCCCTATCATTCTGCTCAAACTCTTGTGGCTTGTAAATCCTCACACAAAGTTGGTAATTGTTTCCATGGGTTAAAATCAAAGGCACAGGTGTCTTTGACTCCGTGCCAAGGTCTCTGAGCCCCTGCCAGGGTCTGGAGTCCTCCAGGGCAGCCAGAGGAGTGTCCTGGGTTCCCACAGGTGCCCTGTCTGCAGCCTCACTGGGAGCCTCAGCACCCAGCCCAGCTGGCCAGGGAACCTGTGTGTGGCCAGGCAATCAGCTCCTGAGCAGGTCCCTGGCTCCTTCCTGCAGCCTGGCTCTCTGTAAAGGTTCTGTGAGGCTGGCAGCAGTGGCAGACCAGGCAAGGACACCAGGAAGGTTCCTACTGTTTTTTGTTCACGATAGAAAACAAGCAGAAGTTTTCTTGGCCCACATGATCTCCAGACAATTGTGCACCAGCACTAACACCACAGGAAACCTCCTTCAAACACTGTGTTGAGCTCTTTGGTGTCTTTGTGCTGTTTTTCCCTGCACGTGGAGAGCTCCTTCAGGCCTTGTCCAGGCACTCAGGTTGCTCCATCTCTTCCCAGGGACACCTCTTGGGCTGCATGGTTTGATCCTAATCAGGCACAGCTTGTGTCTGTGTGTTGGTGGCAGCTCCTCCAGCCCTGGCAGCTCTTTTCTGTGCAGCTCCTCAATTCCTCTGGGATCCTTTGGGTGGAAAACCCTGCTCCAGCCTCCATGCTCAGCCCGCAAGACACAGGACACAACTTTCCAGTGTGGCAGATCCCTTCTCCTGGCATCACCACAGCGTCACATGAGCTGCCTTGGGAAGCACAGGGAAAGCATATCTGTGCTCAGCCAGTGTGGCACACAATAATGGAGAGGGGAGAAAAGATGCAGCCTGAATATTATGCCTGAATTTTCCATTATTACTGTATCACTGTGTCAAAATTGAAAGCGGTGTAAGATTTCTCAAGAGGAGCCATCCATAATGTATTGCAGAGCTGTGTGTAGGTGTTTTATGAAATGTATTTTATTCAAACCAGTATATACAACACTAACATTATTGAAGGAAATTGAAGGCCCAGTCTTCTCTCCTTAAAATATTCATTATTCATGTTATAGTCCTTTAACAAAAACTAAAGCCGAATACATATTCAATTTATTTTTTCCCCATTCAGACTTACATGCTATTCATCTCTAGTGTCCAATGGAGATGAAATGTCCTCTTATTATTCCTGTATTAGCTTCTGACAGTTCAATTTCTCTGAGTGCTGTGCTTGAGACAACTCTTAACAAATAGCCATATAGGTAATTGCCCTGGTTGAAATTTCTTGCCAAATCTTTGGGATCTGATGCAGATCAGAGGCAGTGGAATGTTTTCACATTCTGATTCAGCCCTGGCAGCTGCCTCTGTGAGGCCTTTCCTTCTGATAAATATTATTAGAATAACTTTCAACACATGCAGTTTTCATTCCTTCCAAATCAGACCTTGCCAATGCGTTGTGCCAGAAAATGCTCTGCAACCTTGTTTCTGTCTTCGTTTTGCATTCACAGAAATTATGAGGGTATCCAGTGGGAATAAATTGCTGTTTCTTTTCAGCTGACTTCCTGGAAGAGAGATCATCTCACCAGTTCCTATAACCTACCAGCACTCTGAACACCTAAGGAGTGCTGCTCAAAATATGTTGTAAAATAACTTCATCCCCCAATAGTTCAAGGCCATCCTTCACAGTGTGCTTTTCCTGATGAGATTTAAGGGACTCATTTGACAAATTCCCTCCTGGAAATCTCTTTCTTGCTTTGCTTTCTTTTTTGCCTCTCAAGCATATTTCAGCCCAAACTTCTTCATGAGGTATTTCTGTTCAAGAGCAGCAGCTTGAGGTGCTTGGCAGGAGTGCGAGTCTCCTGTGTGTTCAGACAGCAAAAGCTGCCCTGCCCCAGGTCACAGTCTGAGAAAACAAAGAAATCCAACAGGAGAGAAAGGAAATGTCACAGCTTTAGAGCAGAGAAACTGAGGCAGGGAGGGATTCAGGGCCTCGGTTCTCAAATTGTGTTTAGAATTCTAAGCTGCCTAATTATTCCTTTTAATGGTATCACAATTATTTCTTTTTAATGGTGACTAAATTATTTTCAGGAGCTAGGACTCCCGTGGGCTGTTTTTTAGGGAGGCTTCTAGGAGAGGTGCAGTGTCACAGCTAGTCCTCAGCTTTAATCACAGGCTCGTTAGCCCTGCTGCAGACTGCCATAATTTTGCTTTGTCCCCTTCAGTGGGATTTTGTGTTCCAGAAGATTTTGCCTGTGATGAGTTACTATTGATTTTTCTGGGCTACGATTAATCTTGCAAGCACTCTTAAAATAAATAAACAAAAAAAATCCCCTGGATTATAAACACATTGTCTGTGCCTTTGCACCACTGAAATCCAAGCTGAAAATGCTCTGTCCCCTTCCCAGCCCCTCTCCCTCCCCGTTCCCTTTGCTGGGTGTACCTACATCAATCAAACAAACCCTCTGGCAGCAAGAACCTCCAAAGGGGCAGGAAGGCAAAGAGAGACAGAAAGACAAAAAAGGGGCAGAAAGATGAAAGGAGACACATCCTGGACTGTCCTTGCTCCATCCCTGGGTGCTGTGCAGGACTGACAGCGCCTTCAGTGCTAATGGCACCTGATGGGCAGCTGGAGAAGATGAAGGAAAACCACTTTCCACTGGGAACAGTCCTCAGAGAGGTGCAGCACTCACCCCCAGTGTCTGGCAAAAGCAGCTAATGCATGTCCCAGAGCATGGGTGAGGAAGACTCTGCTCTCAGAGGGGTCCCCAGCAGCACTTTGGTCACAAGTGCAAACCCAGGATCCTGCTTTTCCTCCCTGTTTCAATCTAAAAGGGAGTAGCATAAATCTCTGTCTTGAATTGCAATGCAAATATTCAACTTGCACATAAAAACCTGGCCCGCTGAACAAAGCATGAATGGATCTGGGCTGGGAGCAAATGTCTGGTGCTTTCACACACCAAAATAATGCCTGTACAACAACAGTGCTACAGACCCTTTGTGGTCTTCCCTCCCCAAAAATGATTTGGGGACTTCTCCAGTCCCCTCTAGGAAGCAGCAATGCCATTGTGGTTCCCAGTTGCTGTCAAGCTCTGTTGTCACTTGAGTGGTGCTGGGCATTAGCAAACATTGAATTGCAGCTGTTACAGCTGGAGGGAAAAATGCTGGGTTTTTAATAAAAAAAAATAATATTATGTGAATATAATGTATTCTATCAATTTTTTTCAGCTACTAAAAATCAGTGGGATACACAAAACTGAGTGCAAGTTTTGTCTTTAGTTGTGGTTATTTTCCCAGAAAGTCTGTGGAATTTTTTGAGTCTAACACCCCTTGGGAAAGTCTGCTCAGAGCTGCAGTAAGGGCTCATTTGTACAAGACCAAATGTATCTTCTAAATCTGCCTGTCTGAAAGGAAGTAAAGCTTTAAAAAATAATTAAGATTTCTTACAAGTGCCTCATTCACAATAGAATTTCATAATATAGTTACATTAAGAGGAAATGAATGCCTCTCATTTGAGGCTATTACCACAAATGAATTAAATGAGCAGATACCTTTTGGAGACTGGCTTTAAAATCTGGATTTCACTCCCAAATGGAGCAGTTCCAAAGTGCTTTGTTAGTGCCATGGCACACGAACAAGGTGTGCAGTACCCAGGTTCTGGTGGCCAGGTCAGGAAGGCACCACTGCACATTTAATGAGAGTGTGCTGGTACAGCCTCCACCTCATTACCAGCAGCTCTTGGCAGGGTGAAACCAGCAACTTTATGGCACAATAACCAAATGAAAAGATGTTGGTTTTGAAATAACAAACCTGGAGGAGTCCCAGGAGCTCCCAACCTGACCCTACCGAAATCAAGAGGGGATGAGCACTGAGCAGATGTCCTGGCTGGGATGTGCATGGCTGGATCCATTGCTCTCTTGGCTCCATTTCTTCTCCAATAAACTGTTCTGAAAAGCAGGTGGATAAATAGTGTATTGAATCAGCTACACCTGATTGTCTTGGCTAAATATATTTACTGAATCACACAACTGGAGTAGTTTTGGTAGTTGAGCTGATATGAATTACTCTGTATTTAATGAGAATATTTTGCTTTTCCTCTGAGGATCCCAAAGCTTTATTGTCAGGGAATGTATTTTTTAACTTAACCTCAAATATCAAGCCTGCTTCTCAGCAAGCCAAAACCCTGTCCAGAGAAAGGTAATGGCTGCTCTCAGTTCATCCCTGGAGGGATATAAAAACATGTAGATGTGGCACTTGGGGACGTGGTTTTGTGCTGGCCTTGGCAGTATGGGGAATTTTGGACTTGATGTTCTCAAAGCTTCTTTCCAACCTAAGTGATTCTATGATTCAAAGACAAACAAACCCTGTTATTCCTTTCCTGGCTCACTAGAGCCTGCTCCAGGTAGCACAGCACTTCTGGGGAGCAAGGAGGCCAAAGCTGGAACTCAATTTGTTCAGAGCACTGGAGTTTGTAAGAGCAGCTGAGTTGTTTTGCATTAAATTCTTTCAGCTTAAAAATTAATACCCAGAGTAAATACCTCCTTATGCACTTCTTCTTTGTGTGCAACCCATCAACTTCAGGATTTATAACCTTCTTAACAATTAATGTCCAATCTCCTTGCAGTAGCTTCTCATTATAGTCAGCTTTTGTCTTCATACCTGAAGGTTTTTTAAATACCATTTGCTGGGTGTTCTATGATTTCCTGATAAAAGACATTGAGCCTGAATCTTGTCACTCTTTCTGCAAGGTGATCAGTGTATTCCAGCCCCATGCTTTGATATTCCTGCTAATGTACAAAAGAGATGCTAATTCTTTAGCTGTGTCTGTTCAGCACACAAAGGAAGGGTTTTCAAACAAAGGCCAAATAAATAAGTAAAATACAGGTTGACATGGAGACCAGTATTAGCTCCTCAGTAAGTGCATCTGTAAATAAATATGTCTCTCGTGTTCTCTCAATATTTGAAACAAGATGATGCAGAGAAGGACACAGAGCCTTCAGTCCTGTGAGGCTTGACTGCTGCACAACCATAAAATAGAATAAAATAAATATATAGCTGTTGCTTCTCACTCCAAGGATAAATTGTGTGAAAAGGTACATAAGGGCCTGCAATCAGCTGCTTAATCAGATTTAAATAATAAAATAAAAAAAAAAAAAAACAAAACCACAAACATCCAGACAACCTACTTGTGTGTAACTGATATGCTTGATTGGTGAGAATTATGGGCAGTAATCATATTATCATTTCCATTAGATTTTTCTCTTCCACAGTTTTTATAACTCAAGTGATTCATCCAACAGATGAATATACAGACACAGACAAATACTTCAGATGGCTTTCTGGAGCTGTTTATGTGTAATTTGTCACACAACAAGTTCATCTCCACTAATTTTCCAAGAGCTGAAGTTGTTATTACCAGCACAAAGACATAAAGAATGCCAAGGCCATGGAGCTGACAAGGAAGGGAAAGCCAGGAATGGGAAGAGGAGGGCAGGAAACAGCAGTGTCTGCATCACCTGCTGAAAGAGGGGTGCAGTGGGAGAGGAAATAAAAAGGAAGAATCATTCTGAAGGAGGGGGATCAGGATTTTTCACAGCTGGGAAAATGGGAAGGGTCTGGCACAGAGGAGAAAATGACAGCAGACAAAGGCCTTGCTCTGGAGCCCAGCTGGGCAGGGGACACAAAGGTGCCTCCACTGCCAAGACTTGAGGGTCACATCATATGTCACTGCAAAGATCAATCCCCCAGACTGGCAGCAAAACCACTGCTGCTGTCCAGCACCTTTAAAGCTGAAGCCAAGGCTGAGCCCTTACACCTCAGAGAGGGGGGGAAGTTAGACAAGTGGAAACAAACAGTCACAACGCTTTCGTTCTCTTTTGTGTGAAAAACTCCTAGAGCATTATTAATTTCTGATGATACTTGCAATCAGCAGAACTCATTCATTTTTTAAGTTTCACTTAGTTGCTGTGAATGGATCTGTTTCTCAGCTGGGTGGCTGCATTCATTTTGCAATAATGGTATTTGTTTGACATCTGAGAAATTAACAATGCAAATGCCTCTGTGTCTTCGTAGCACATTTAAAATAAAATATCTCCTCAGGCTGAATTGATGGCATGACTGTGAAAAGGGCTCCATAACAGTCAAAACATTTTTCAAAACCCATTATAATGTGAAGCACTTTCGTGTGATGGGATTGTCTCTCTACCCACACTGCCCAGATAAAGGGAAGGCTGGGAATCATTGTGTGGCTCTGTGGGATGGTTTTATCCCTGCTCCCAGGGCTCCCATTGCAGTGGGCAATGCAAGCCCGTGGAATCCTGGGCACTTTGAGAATCTTGTATTTTTCCTCCTCGTGATTCAGAGTCTTGCTAATGCAGGAGGTGTTCTGACATTAAGAATGTGGTAGGGTTTACCTTTATGTTTAACAAATAGAAGTCTAGAAATGTTTAACAAACAGGAGAAGTGGAAAAGAGAAGAAGAAAACAAAAAGTGAATTGCAGGCATTGTGCCCACACAAAATCTAATTCTTTTTAATCCAATGTAAGTTTTGTTTTATTTTGGTGGTGGAGGCTGAATGTAGTGTGTTAGTACAGAGAATTAATAATGCATTACATTCCTGCCCTGGCTGACAGGAAGACACAATTTCTACTGTACATCTTTCTGTTGACCTCCTGTTCCTATCACCCCATTTATGCGTGTTCATTTCTGTATTTTCTTTGGTTCATAACCAGAAGAAAAGCCCTTGCTTTACAAGCCATTGATAAATTGTCATTTACAGGAGGCAATAATTTCCTTAAAAATTTGCATAATGTTTTTACTGGTCGTTTAGGGCTGCTGTGTATGATATTAAACCTTAAATGGCACAGTTTTATTATGCATTAAGCCTCAAATAGCATTACAAACCCACTAACCTCACTGGAATATTTTCTATTTCCTGAAATTTAATTGTGTTGCAAGCCAAGGCAGCTCATAAAGCTTCAATAAGTCTCATTACTAAATTGGGATGTTGCACTGGCGGTTTCAGATCACTTACATTCAATAAAATGGACACATGGTACTGCCCCAGGCCTGCAAGGGCCAAGGCAGTGGGAGAGGGCTTCAAAGACAGACTGAGGAGCAGCCCAGCTTGAGGAGTGGTTTAAAGCCTGGCTTTAGATCTTCCCTCTGCCTCACAAGCTCTGGCACTGGGACCAGCACATTTATATCTATATATATGTGAATATATAATGAGGATGCAGCTGGCCGAGGCGTCGCAATTTCTCCAGGAGGTTCCCTTGGGGCAGAGGCAGAAACCCAGCTGTAGGATGGAGCTGGAGCTGGCACAAGACAGCTCTTGTCAGGGTGAGCAGGGGGAAGGAGGGCTTTGGGAAATTGCTTCTCCTTCCCCGTGAACGTGGGTCACTGGGGCCAGGAAATCAAGCGAGGCCTCAGCTGATTGCTGATGTCACCCAGCATCTACTCCAGGAGCCATTAAGTCAATTGAAAGTCTCTCATGGATATCAGATGGCTTTGAGTTAGAGCCCAAGGTCAGGTTTAGCTTAAGTTCACCTGGCAGTGTGATTTGTACTCATGGAAGTAACCGGCCTCAATAACAAGTGCTGAACTGTCATGGCCCGGCTCACTGCTTAAATTAACTTGCTCAGCTGGACTTTCAAATAAAGCTGTTTTAAGAATGCAGTGTAGCATAGAAAGCAATTTGTTTCCTTAAGATTTAGTGCCAAATGCCTACCTTGATTTGGATTCTAGAGAAGGCAGCAACTGGTGGAGTGGGCAATTTGAAACTTAACATATTTCTCCTCCCTAAGACTGGATCCCATTGAAACAAGGTGCAAAGTGCTGCTAATTTGTCAATCATTCCTCGTGTAATTTTATTCTTTCAAGTAAATTACCTCGGAGAGCATTCCCTTTTTCCTGCATCACCTTTCATTTGCCTGGATCCCTGCTCAGGCAGGAAAGCTGCATCCCCCACCCACCTTCCCTCATCTCCATCCCTCCAGATGACATCTTTCTCTTGCCATCTGCAGAATAGCTGGGTAAAATGGGGTGAAAAGAATAGGACAACTCAATGAGCCTTTAATCCAAAAGATAAACTCTTTGTATCCATAGCTAAAATAGCCATAGATGGGGAAGGAGTGGGAGTATCCAAATATTTCTAAGGAAAAATGGTTCTGCTGATTTTCCCCAAAAAGTACCAGAAATGGCACCATGCAGCTTTTTCTTGTGGGGTTTCCACATCATGTCTGCAGCAAAAAACACTCAGGTAAGTTTCTGATTTAGAGCTATCAGCAGTATACACAAACCCAAAGCAAAACACATCAGCTCTTGGAGTTTGTCCAAAAATGCTTACATTTACATCAGTCTCATGGAGCAGTTTAGAGAGGTTCATAAAACCTGAGCCTAAGTTTCAGGGCTGCATTGCATGTAAGCTGTTCAGAGGGATACAGACAGTTTTCTGCTCACCTCAAAACCAGTCTGCGTCCAACTAAACCCTGGATGAAGCTCAGGATCATGTCATGCTATTCAGGGAAAACCTGTGCTAAGCAACCCTGCTTTCCAGCTCAGACAAACAAATGTGAGGAGTGTTTAACTGATCCACCCTCTGGAACTGCAAGACATCAGCCTCCAGTAATGTGTAATTGTGTGAGAAGGTATTTATCCACAGCTCGATCATAAATTCTGCCTGGAATTTCAATGTACCTGGGTGTTATTTACAATTCCAGACCTCTAAGCCAAGCATGATAGCAGCTGTCTTCTGTCAGCTGCAGGAGCCCTGGCTTTGTTGTGGTGGATTGATTTCTCTCTGAGAGTGGCCAGCACCAGCTCAGGGTTAAAATGCCCCAATGTTACTATAGTAACAGGTGTGTAGTGCTACAAAGGGAGGGATGTAAAAACTGCAGGTGGAAGAACAAGACAAATTCCTTTTGAAAATTTTATTGTTTTTGTACTCCTTCTTACCCTGTGTACTCTGTTGGCTACATAGGTGAGATGCAGAGCAAGAATCACCCCAAAAATTCAGCACCACGTTTGAGTCCTTGATCTCTCAGCAGTGCTGGGGGGTGCCACTGGCTGATCCCACTCTGCAGGAAGCTGCAAATCTTGCCATAAACTCAGCTGCCACACCCTGGACTGAGCCCATGTTTCTTGGGTTATGAGATGTTCAGAAAGAGCTTTATTCAGTCAGTGCCACACTCCTCAGACTTAATCCTTGCCCCAGAGAGGTCCTGCCTGCTCCCTCTGCCCGTGTTCACAGGGGTCTGAGGATGGGGGAAGAGACGAGGATCTGACTCCATGTTTCAGAAGGCTGATTTATTATTTTATGATGTATATTACATTAAAACTATACTAAAAGAATAGAAGAAAGGATTTCATCAGAAGGCTGGCTAAGAATAGAATAAGAAGGGATGATAACAAAGGCTTGTGGCTCAGACTTTCTGTCCGAGCCAGCTGGGCTGTGATTGGCCATTAATTAGAAACATCCAACATGGGCCAACCACAGATGCACCTGTTGCATTCCACAGCAGCAGATAACCATTGTTTACATTTTGTTCCTGAGGCCTCTCAGCTTCTCAGGAGGAAAAATCCTAAGGAAAGGATTTTCCATAAAAGATGTCTGTGACAGCTCCCTGCTTGGGGCAGGAGGATGAGGAGCATGGAGATGGACTAAGGTTTTTGCATGGCACCATGAATGCTCTTTACTCATAAAATATGATGCTTTTTAAAGAACAGAAGTAGAAGAAAACCTCATGATGTTGATTCACTAGAATCCCAGACTAATTCCCCTAATTCTCCCTTTTAGAAGATGGTTGCTTCCTCCATAAACCAGCATTTCTCAAGGAAATGTAGACTTTTAGGCTGGTAAATTTGCCACAAATGGCCAAGCTTGATTCTGATTCTCCCCTTTCCCTCTCACATTCTTCACCAGTTCCTTGGAGAAAAACAGGTCTCAAGGGAATTCCTCCCAGTTGTTGCCCATCCATAATGAGTTGATATAAACTTCTGCACACACCAAAGACAACAGAGCTGCAGAGGAGGAGCCACACTCCATCATGCAGAAACCATTTCTGCAGCAGGAACTAAAACATGACCTCATTTTCAGCCATTGGATTTACCCTGCAACTCTAGCAGAGAGGGGAAAAGAGAGAGAAGGGGGAGAAAAAACCTCAAGTTTTGATTTTTAAAATGAGAAAATTGATGTGGAAGTCACAGATGGTGAATAAATATGGGGCAGAGAATTGTCATTTGGCAGCCAGTTCTCCTGACCAATTTAAGAGGGATATGCTGCTATCTAGTTTGGTTCAGGGAAAATACATTCTGGGCAGCAGTTAGCCATTTAAGAGGCTTCATTGTTTTATAAAATATATTTGGGTTTGATACAAACACAATTAATTCAGCTTTCTAATATTGTGTTTGAACCAAATCCAAAATACGTGCTGTGAACATTCATTCTTTTATGTCATTTATTGGTTCCAGGTTCTGAAGGCTTAGATTTAAAAAGGGATTTGCAACAAATAAAGCACATTTGGGGTGACTTCAGCTGGTGCAGCAAACTCCATTCTTATGCACTGTTTTGAGATGTGCCTCTAAATTATCAGACAAATGATATGTTCCAAATTAAGTCCCTCATTACGGGTGCTTTTCTGCTGCACAACATTCTTCATTATTGTCCTGCTGTATTCTGGGGACTTGTTAGGCTTTGCTGGGTCTAGCAATGGAAGCAGAGGACTGGGATGAGCTCTGCACAACTGCACTCCTCACTCAGCTCTGGCTTCCCAGGGGACAGCTCTGAGGAGACCTTGGAACACCATCCAGCCCTCCTGGTTCTGAGGTTTCTCCTCTCCCAGCACTGACCACCTTGGCTCTGCTCAGCTCGTTTGTGTTTTGGGTGCTGACAACAAAGGATATGGCAAATGAGTTGAAATTAAAAGAGCTTTTTGCAGGTGAGGAAGCGTCTTGTTCTCAATCTCCTCCTGCTGAGACCGCAGTGGGAAGCAGCATGAAGCCCATCATCACCAGCTCCTACTGAGGGCAGCTTCTGTGCTACCCAGAGGGCACTGGTCACCATGAGCAGTGCATCAGCCCTGCCCTTCCTCCCCAGAAATGTTCCTGAGTCAATGGCTTCTGTGAAATCCCATTTTCCTATGCAGAACCCACAAATCTTTCCTTGGTTCTAGGCCTGGCTTCAAACTTCTCTGAGTTCAGCCAAACACTGATGACACTACAGATTACACAGGGGGTAAAATTCCAGTCTCCACTTGGACATCAGCCCTTTCCTCCACATCCCTGTAACTTTAGGAAGAGAAAGGAATTGGGCACAAATATTTCAGGTCTATGCTTGAGATTCTCTTCTGAGTTAAGAACCCTGTGGTGTAAAGCTCTGCTGCAGATCCTTCTCTGTCAAAGAGAATAAAAAAGAGATTTTAAAAACAAATTATCACCAAATCCAAAAGAGATTTTAAAAGCAAATTATCACCAAAGCCAAAAGAGATTTTAGAAACAAATCATCACAGTTTACTCTGCTGTGATTATCCCTCATCTGGTGGTAAATCAGTACTGCTCATATCATTGCTGACTTGCAGAACACATCCCTCCATCCCAGACATAAATGTTAATTACTGAGGTTTCTGCTTCAAATTAGTGATGCCAAAGCACTTTGAGACTCCCATGTGAAAAGAGCCACAGAGGCCAAAGTGCTCCTGTTGCCTTTGGTCACAGTGGTTGAAATAGATGTCCTTTAATAGCTCTGCTTTCTCCTCACAGGTAGGGGGGTAAACGAGCCCCGGTGCCTGCCTGGGCTCCATCAGACACACAAGGAGGCAGGAGCAGAGCTCTTTAAAGCTCCTCCACACTCACAGCCTGGTGCAGGAGAGGGGCAGGGGGTGTTAGCAACTTTCAAAATATACATATGAACCAGAGAGATGAGGATTTTCAGAAGAGGAGGATCCTTTTCATGTCTGAGATACATATCTAGCTCATTCACTATCTGCACAGATGAAAGCAACCTCTGATGGTATCTTCTCTGCTCACCACCTTATCACATCAGTGATAAAAAGACCAGTCAGGCTGCCTGGCTTTGGAACTCATAATGCAATTATCAATATTTGCCTGGTTTCTCCTCCCTTAGATGAGTGTGTGCATGAAGGAGAGAGGAGGAGGAGGGCAGGCAGCTGGGGAGGAGAGGACACCTGTGCAGGAGCATCAGCTCTGGTGGTTGCAGCACTGTCTGCATCACCCCAGATGTGGTGGGAATAGAGCTCCTGCTGCTCAGGCCCCTGCTGCAGGTGACAAAGGGAATGTGCTGTAACCCACACACCTGTCACAGGACATACCATGGCCATGGCCACAGCAGCCAGGAGATGGGGAGGGACAGAGCTCTCCTCATTGATACCTTGTGAAGGAAGACCTAGAACAGAGATGGGACAGAGCTAAAGAATAAAGCAGGGATTTATTAAAGGGCCTCCATGGATCCACCTTGGGCAGCACAAGAGCCCAGCCAGGGCTGCACCCAGGATGAACCAAAATGGTCCCAAAATGCACGGCTGGGCACGGGGTCTCTCACTTTTCTATTCTGGTCCATTTGCATCTTGGACTTAACTGTCCAATTACAGTTTTAGGTTATGAAGTCCCATCCTTCTTGTTTTCTCCCTTTGGTCTACATTGTTTATGTTCTTGGGCCTGAGATTTGGATCATTTGTCCTTGGTCCCCAGCTAGAGCAGGAATTGTTTTGTCTCCCTGCTCTGTGCAGAGAACTCACCATCCCCTCACATGAACCCAGACCCACACACTAAAACAGAATAGACTCTGAAAAATACAAAAGTTAGAACCTGAGGCATCATCATCTTGATGCTTGGCCTTGAAACACGCAGCACCACAGCACCACACACCCTCCAAGCTCCATCCACCCACATAGGTGAGGCAGGCTTGGAGCTCTGCTGCCTTTGAGAGGATGATCTCCTGCCTTTTCTGAAGCTTGTGGCACTCACAAAATACCTCAGGAAGCCATGGCAGGGAACTGCTGCTGTGTCAGGTGGTGTTAATCATCTCTGCATGCTCTGCAAGGGCAGGGCATGCTGCACACAATGGAAAGGGGATGGTGAGAGTGTCGTGCTGCTCCCACCATGCAAGGCGTGAAAAGTGCCCTCTGCAACAAAGAAATAACAGTGCCTGGGGTTAATTGCAGGTTTAGAGCTAGGGAATCCCACTGGGTTGTGCACATATGGTAAGCCCTTTCCCCACTTTGTGCGTGGAGGAAAGAAAACATCAAAGAGGAAAAGTTGCCAGCAAGCAAATACCAGGATGGTTAAAAACAACAAGAGAAAGGAACTTTTTGAAAGCACAATCATACATATAAATATATATAAAAATATATAAATATATAAATATATATATATGTATATAAAGCAAACCATAGATACTTTTTGCTCTATAAACAACAGTCTATTTAGATTGCAAGATTCAATGTTTGCTGCATAAATTTATTATAACATATTACACAGCTAAAACTAAAAGTGCTCTATTTGGATGTCACATGCTGGTGATTGCAGATAAGAGAAGGTCAAACCAACTAATCTGGCTCAGCCAGAGCTGATGTTCACAGAGATACATAAACTCATGGCCAGTTTTGCAGGAACTAAAGGACTGGTTTTTGTGATTTCAGCTTCTTCAGCCACTGTAGCAGTGACAGGGTAATGCAGAAAGTCAAAAAGTTATATCTGTTAAATCCAAGAGTATAAACTGAGGGTGAGAGAAAAAGATCCTTCTTTAAAAACACACTAAAAGGTGACTAGAAATATTGTCCTCATCCATTATCTTTTACACCCAGTGCTTTGATGGACTCTTGTTTAATGAATAAGGTTCGTAAGTAAAACTCTGCCTTTTCACATCCTGAAGTCCCTCTTCCCATCCATGTGATTCTTTCACTGGTAAAGAAGTATGGCATTCCCCCTTTTCAGTTGCAAAATGTGAAAATGAAGGACTGGTTAATGTAAGGCTAAACAAAATACTTAAATCACTTTGTCTAGTTATAGAACATTCCTTTATCAAGGAGAAAAAAGGAAAGAAACCATCTGTTCACCAATCATGTATCCAAAAGTTCCCAGATTTTCCAGAAAAGCTATTATTTTAAATAATAGCATAAAAATCTTTTAATTAATAGTATAGAATCAGGGAATTAGAGAATGGCTTTGCTGGAAGGGACATTTAAAGTCCATCTGCTCCAGCTCCCAGCAAAGGACAGGGACAGCTTCCACGAGCCCAGATTGCTCAGAGTCCCTGGGGGTGCAGAGTAAAACTGCAGCTAGGAATTCACCATCCATCCATCCAGACTTGAATTTTATTTTTTTTTTTTAATACCTTCATATCCACATTGGAAACCTTAAATTCCTAGGCTGCTGATGGCTCACACTGCCCTGTCCTGCCTGTATGAGCATTCCAACCCATTCCTGCCCCATCCTGCTGCAGGGCAGCCACAGCTCAGCCACACACACCTGTCTGCTCCAGCAGTGCTGCCAAACTCCTTCCCACACTTCCCTACTCTCCAGAGCACTCTCTCTCCTAATCCTGTGCTCAGCAGCGGCCAAGAGGTGCTTAATACAACCCCATTTGGCACCTTCCCTCTGAGCTGCCTATTCCAGGCTGCCAATACAAGCACAGCAGCTCCAAACTGCCCAGCCGAGCCAAGAATTCTCTCCCTTGTGTGCAGCTCGCCAGCCAGAGGCAAAAGCAGGAACTTTAGAGATTATCTGGAGGGAATATTCCAGGAATTCAGATTTTAGCTGCAGCAGTAGGACCATACATCATTAAAGCTGCCTCTCCTGCCAATGTAAAAAGCAAACATCAATGATTTAAATCACGGTTCCCCAGTGGCTCATTTAAATCACTTGGATGGAAATCAGTCCACCTTGTCACTGTGGAAGAGGTAGAAATGGAAGTTGTGGATTCATGACTCCCAGGTCAACCCTCAGCACGGGACATGGACCAGGTGACAATAAATCCTATGAGGCACAGTATATAATTAACAGTTTTGTGATTTTTGTGTGGCACTGATGAAACCTGATTCCTACAGCTCTGTGTGCTGTGTGTGGAGTGTCTGTGTGACTATTGACCAGAGCTTTCCCTGCAGTCAATATGTGCAGCCTCGTGCTTTTTAGTGCTTCATGAGGGTTAAACTCATTGATCAGCTCCTTTCTGGGAGCACTTTCATGGAGGCTTTCCTTTATTTTCACCATCCCATTTTCCAGAAACCTGCACCAGACACAGGGATGGAATTTACTGCAGATGGGGACACACAGCAGGGACACACAGGGAGAGGAGCCTCGGAAGAAGATGCCCAAGGATATTCCCACCTGGGCAGGCTGGCCTGGCCCACCTACACATCTTGGGCTGTTCTGAGCAGCCTGTGAGATGCAGGACCCAAAGCAGACATCTGCCCCCATCACTACAGCTCTGCATTAGCAGAGGTGTCTCTGCCACAGGAATCCACAGCTGGGCTGGAGAAGCCTAAGGGAAGTTGGCAAAGGGTGGAAATGCTGCTGTGTTGCTACAGGTGAGCAGCTGATGCAGACAAAAGGCCCAGCCCAATCCACACAGAATCTGACCAAATCCTCATTTCCCTGCAGCTAGAGGAGCTCTGCCAGCTCTCTGGCACTCAAACATGTTTCTATTGGTTTTAGTTTTTACAGCTGTACAATAACCAACAAACAGCACAACCTGCTATGTAACAGAGATTCTTTGGCTCCACACCCTTCTGCCTGTTTGATTATGTGAAAGTGGCAGGTTTTATTGCCTGTAGACAGAGACAGTTCTTAGCATGTGAAAAGGTACCAGAACCCAGACGCAGGTGAATGCTTTGTCTGCAGGCAGCTGGCCACTTTTTGACGAACTTGTTTGACACTTCCAGCACTGCAGAGGCGTTTGAGAGGTGACAGCTGATTTCAGTCTGGGTGACACTGAATTCTAAGCAGGGACACTCACATGAGAGGTGGGGCAGGCGCTGATCTCTGGTCTCTGTGAGCAGCTACAGGACTCAGGGAAGAGCTGGAGCTGTGCCAGGGAGGGTCAGGCTGGAGCTCAGGGAAAGGCTCTTCCCCAGAGGTGCTGGCACTGCCCAGGGAATGGGCACGGCCCCGAGGCTGCCAGAGCTCCAGGAGCTGCCAGGGGTGCCCAGGGTGGGGCTGTTGGGGTGTCTGTGCAGGACCAGGAGCTGGGCTGGATGATCTGTGTGAGTTCCTTCCAGCTCAGGATGTTCTATATTTCTATGATTGTAAGCGCTGTTAAGAAATCTTTCTGGTTTGTGAACAAATAAAAAAAAAATCCCACAGAAGGAAAGAAAATAGAAAGCCAGAAGTGATATCGCTGCTCTGTCCATTACAGATTTATGGCAGTGACAGGGAGCTCAGGACAGACTGAAATCCCTCCTGCTCCTCTGGCTGCTGAGCTGCCTCATCCTTTGCTCCATGATGCTGCTGTAGCTGTCTCTGCACTGAGTAGGGTCAGGACAATGTTTAGGTTGTCCTATATAAAAAAGTCCAGCTATATAAAAAAACTGATATAATCTTCACATGGTACAGAGGAAAAACCTCCACTTAAAACACTGTCCTCAGATAACAGAAAAGATTTACCTTGATAAAGCTAGAGAAGGGTGGGAAGAAGCTGAGATAGCACAGAGAGGAAGGTATTGTAATAAGAATCTGCTTTCTCTGCAGGTTCACTTAAGCAGCTCAGCTCCTTAGGAGCTGATTTCAACCTCTACTTTTTAAAGTAGTAACAACAACATAATTAACAATAACATTAATAACTCATTAATGAGGATCTTACTTCCTGTTAGGGGATACAACTAGCTTTATTTAGGGGGCATTCAACCTCTGCTTGCTTTCTTTGTCACAGTTAATGTTTTCCTCTTTCAAACCTTTGCCAGTGGTCAAAGGCAAAAAAGAATTATTCCTATTTGCATTATAGCAAAGGCAGTGATATTATGTATATTTCAATTTTTTTATTATTTATTTTATTCATTTGCCTTTCTAATGGTTTGTTTAAAACAGAGCAAGAAGCTGGCAGCTGGCAAATGCCCAATATCTGATCAGTCATAGCACAGGGAAAGGGCTTGAGTTGCCCTGTCTCCACTTCAGTGTTTCCTCTTCTGCTCAGAAAAGCCACCAACCCTCCCAATGCCCTGTCCCTGCAACCAGCAGCATCATGAGGGATCAGCAAAGAAATAAGAGATCAAAGAATATTGTGGGGAAAAAAATGGTGGGTACTGAGCAGGCTGAATAGGAGCAAGAACATGAGGAAACACGATAAATTCATGCTGAGACCTCTGAAGATGGGGATAAGAGGGTAAGACAGAGAAGCAGAAGGATATGAATGTAATTGGGATATGGTTTTAGCAGTGAGATCTGTTAAATTGAATTTCTGTTTGGTCTAACATCCCTTGTATATGTTAATCGCTATGTGCTCCAGCAGCCTGATTTAGTGTTATTATCAAAAAGAGCTCCTGCCTTTGTCAAAGGAAGATTACAAATTATTCCAGATAAGTAATGAAACTAAAGACCTTTAAGACTAATTGGCCATTGTGCAATCCTGTTAATATCCTTTCTTGTCTAACAAAAACCGAGGAGGCAATTAAGGGCAAATACCAAAAAATCTGTACCTGGTCTCTTGTGGGGAAATATGATTTATACACCCCCAGATTTTCCTATCAGCAGGAAAAAATATGGCAAATGATCATCCATCAACAGCAGCACAGCCAAGGAAACTCCAGTTTTGTATTAAACCTGAGCTGGGAATGGTTTGAGACCCAACCTTTCCCAGCCTTGCCAGTGAGAACAAGAATTTCTGTTGCGTCTCCATATTAAATAAGGAGCCCTGGTTTTTAATGAGCTTAGCCAAGCCTGAGCTGTCCCATTCTTTGAGACACAGCCGCCTTCTGAGGGCTCAGGAAGGATCCTGCCCAGCAGAGCCTTGGCTGGACGTGGCATGGGCTCCCAGGAGCCAGCTGTGCAAACCTGGTCAGGCTCCATCAGAAAGGCACAAACAGACCTTGGAACGTGCTCTGGGGCCCTCTGGACCTCACAGTCACCTCCAGTCAGTCAGGTCCCAGCTGCTGCTTGGTGCTGCTATTAATAACCATCCTAATCAGCTGGTTTTGCATGACATTGCCTCTGCATTCCTCCTTCTCCCAGTCCTTGCAGTCCCCAAAGTTGCATTAAAACAGAGAAAATAGGAAAACAAGTGACTGTGCAAGTCATTGGTGGGGTTTGGGGAAATCAGCCCCTGGCTGCTGCAGGGTGGTGATGGGCAAACACTGCTCCAGCTGGAGGTACTGAGTGAGGCTGGGGATTCCCTCTGGAGAAAACAGCCCTTCACAGGCTGCCCAAGGAGTCTGCTCAGCCCAGCTCTCACTTTTACTGTGCCATTAATTCATTGCATCACTCTCTGAGACAGCTCCTTGATCTTGACAGACTTGATCCCCTCTTTTACCTTAGTGTGTTACCTGCTTTGTTCATTTGTGTGACTGCCTTAATCTCTCCTGGATGACTCACATCAGCTTCAGATCTTTAACAACTTTATTGCTTTATTTAATCCCGTGTTTCATGTTCACTAGCTCAGTTAAAAGAGAGATAGAGTCAGTCTAATGCTTTGGAGTTCAGGAGGAGGAACTTCTTCGACCTCTTTGCCAGGCTCTGTCCTCCAGCCTCAAGCACCTTCCTGTGCTGTTCTCCTGAGGTCCCAAATCCAAATTTGTCAAAGCATTTTCACATGGATGCGGCAGTGATTCACAGATCTACACGTGCATGCAGGCACAGGGGGAAATGTGCAGCTTTGGGCTCCACATCCTGCACCAAAAGCTGTTCCCTGCACTGTGGGGGGCTGCAGGGAGGAAAGGGACAAGGACATCACCCCATGAGCTGTCTCTGGCTATGGAGGGCCCTGATGGACCCCCCCACTGTCACTGCCAGAAATCAGCTGCAAGTGTGGGATTTCTCCATTTTTTTAAAAGGAGAAAGATGAAGCCAAAGCCTCTGCTAGGTATCTAATGTTTCCTAATACAACCTTTTTTTTTGTTGTTTTATAGCCTCAAGCTACAGCAGGATCCTCCTGAGTCTGAAGCTCCTGTATTGAACTGAAGTGCTGTGTCTGCCTGGTGGATATCCTAAATAAACCTTCACCTTTAATGGCATGGCAAGATCTCTGTGAGGTTCTTATCCCAAACAAATCCTTGAAGATTTAGGTCTTCCTAAACCACATGATGGAATCAGAAAGAAGAATGAGCTGAGAGAGGGAAAGAATAAAATAAAAGCCAAGTGTTGAGGAAAGTGTGACACCGGTAGGGGTCTCTGTACAAATCACAAATGGAACAGGACTGCTGAGGAACATGCCTTGAGCTGTTTTATTTTCCAGCATCACTCTCATTCCATGGTTATGACAATGGGAAGATGCCGCCAGCTCACATCCCAGGCAGCAGACCAAGAATTTAATGTTACAACTCACTTTATAAGTTTTTTGACCAATCCCACAAAGCAAAAGCACATTGACAGCAGTTCTATCCAATCACTGTAAGCACAGGTACCTTTGGTTAAACAATGCTTGCTCATTTCAAATACAATACCTGCTTGTAAGCCTTAAAACACAATGCACAGAGCTCCATTATTAAACTTCAACCTTCCTAATATCTTGCTAGATAAACTTTTCTGTAGCTTAGAGAGTTATTCTAGACAAGCATTAATACACAGACCATTGTTCTATTTGTCCTGGCTTTTCTACAGTTTAAATATTTTTTCTGCTGACCAATCTCATGGCTTCTGCTTAGCTCTAATCACAGTTCTGCTGTCTCTGGGACCTGCCTTTTGCAGCTTTCCCAAACCCCTCTGATTTTGTGGATTCCCACAAAAGTGCTTTCTTTTGAGCTGGGGGGCCTGTGAAGTAAAGCATTCAGGACAACTTCCAGTGGGAATTGCAGCCAGATGAAATTTGCCTACATCCAGAGGACTCTTGGTCCCTGCAGCACCTGAGATCATTGCAAGACTGCCCACAACCACCACAGCCTCCATGCAGCTTTTTGGTTTTCCCCAGCAAAGCTAAATCCACCAAGTCAGTGAACTCAGAAGGATTTGGTCTAGACCTTGTTGGTGAAATATTGCTCCATAAACACCCCCTCATGCTGATGCATCTTTGCAGTAAAAATCTGCCCATTTTGCTGCTGTGTCCTCCCTTGGCTGCTCAAGTGGTCACTCAGCCATGGCACCTCTCAGCATCACCGTGAGGGCCTTGCAGAGACACTGCTGCTGCTCAGAACCCAGGTGGGCATTTGCCTCTAAAGATCTGCTTTGCCTTTAATGAATTATTGCTTTTCACCAGGCTGCATTTGCCAAGTGAGGCAGAGGCTGCAACCTCCCCGGTAAAAAGGATCTTAGGAAAGCTAATTTAAATTTCAAGGACCTCTTAGGGATAGTTGCTAATGGTTATGCTAATTGGCATAGGGTCTGAGTGACAGTTATGTCCTGGAATGATTCGCAAATCACATTTTCTTGGAGCTTATTAGCAGACTCATTAACTGTACAACAGTACATTACTTTCAGAAATTCAGATCTAAGCAGAAAATTAAAATTATTTGCTAAATGACCTAATAAAATTGAATAAAATGTGCTGAGAAAGTAAAAACTGAGGTATATCAGGACTCCAGAATTTGGCTAAAAATAATCTCAATTTACCATTGCTGTTTACCCATTCCTCTGGGAGTAGCTGTAGCCCAGGTGAGCCTCACTTAGAAACCTGTTTAGATATGAAAACCAATGAACTCAAATCAACAGCAGCAAATCCCAGCTCCCTGCATCCTGACCTGGCATTAAATTCACTGCAGACCCAGCCAGAACTTTGTCCAGTGATGCATCTCATGGTGCCTCCTCCTCAACTCCCTTTCTCCTTTCCTCTGCAATTCTCCATGCAAACAAAAACCCCTGCACTTTCCTGCTTCCCTGATGAAACTTTTGGCAGAGTTATTTGTAAAAATAAAAAGTTTTTTGAAGACAAAGAGAGTGTTGGAAGGAGTGAGAAGTCAGGTATTTATTTCTGCCTACAGGTGAGACAGGACACTATGGAATCTCCAACCTGGTTAAGATGGTATCCAATCTTCCTCGTGTGAAAAAGGTGTTTCCCAAATTCACAAAATTCTTTTGCAAAACCATTAAATGGACATGTATTTAAATTTTTACAAAACTGTCAGCTTTCCATGCTATCCAGAAGCATTCATCTCAGGGCATTAATACAGATGTGTATTTCCACACAATCTGGATTTTTTGTGTACTGCCAAGATACTCAATGCCAAGTCTTTGATGGAAGGAGAAGCTGATTTATGACTGTGTGAGCACGTGTATAACATTGATGCTCCTAATCCAAGTTTGCTGGCAGGCAAATCCTCATACATTTAATAATTTCCCACTGAAAACCAGGATCTGCAGTATCCCTTGATGATGTACCATGCAGTATTTCCATAACTTGTGTGCCCCTGCTCTGACTCTTGAGTGCCAGGTGAAAAAGCACCAGTTCTACCTCCTTAATCACAGAATCAGGGAATGCATTGGGTCAGGAAGGACCTTACAATCTTGTTCCAACCCCCAGCCAGGAGCAGGGATCTTTCCTTAGACCATTCTTTAAATTATTTTTTTCTTTCTTAGCTCTCTAAATATATCAGCAAGAAATAGTATTTTAAGGGACTTAAAAGTCCTTTTTGAGGCCTTCAGTGCAAAAATCACAAGGAAGCTGGGCTGGATCAGATGTACTCCTGAAGGCAGCCCCAGATCAGAAATTTCTGTTAAACTCTCTGTAAACCTGGTCTTCACCTCATATCCAGAATGAAAACGTGATTTCTTTTGGTTCCAGATTTTATTGAGAACTCTTGAAATATCTCAATTTCATAAACGCTCGAGCTGTAGCAGAAATATCTGATGAGTGTATGGCTTTCTTGGCACACTGAAGTGCTTGAAAATTTCTCTCCAGTTCCCTGTTTCTCACAGGCATTGTTACACTTGCAATTTATCTCAGAGTGAATAAAACACATTCTGCTTCATGACATTTTTTGTTGGATTTTTTTTATTTTTTGAGTCATATAACAGCAGGTCTCAAATAGAATCCATGGGAATATTTTTCACTAAAGAAATCTCAAACCAAAAGAAGCTGTTAAATTCAAACATGTTTGTCAACCCCACAAAACTTTGTTTTACAAAAGCAGCAATCTGATAAGATTGGAGTGGTAGGCAGAGCTTTTTTTCTTGAACTGGAACTTCAAAAGAACCAACTTTTGAAATAAAAGGTTTTGAAAAAAACCTCAGAAATTAGAATGAAATATTTTGATGCCATGGAAACAATCACTTCACACGAAAAAAATGCCTCCAGCTTTAGTGCTTTGGAATTGAAATGCTGGAAATTTTGACACTGAATAAATGAGGAAATCTGTTGTTGTTTGTTGACTTCCTGGTCTTGCTCCTCAACAGGACATTGGGCAATTCCTTACCACCATGAAATCAGCGCGATGCAGACACAATTTTTATCACATCCAAGATTAACTCACCTTCTAAACTAACAGCCCTTGCTTTTCCACCCCTTGTGCAGGTCACAGCTGCCTCATCTTTCTCCAAGTCCCTTCCCAGACCGCCAGACCCAGGGTAAGCAGTGGCCTGTGGTGAGGGGATGGGTGGGATGGACATTTGTCTGCTGAAACCTCCTGACATCTTCTACCAGAGTCCCACCTACCTTTCCTATCACAGAATAATACCTAGGTCCTGTGAGGGTAATTTCTAGGAATTATCGCTGCATTCAAGCCCAGAAAGTCTGTTTTTATCTCAGCAGCTTTGAAAAGCTTTGAAAGCTTTTCCTCAAGCTGCTGCAGAAATGCTGTTTCAATCCATATTATTGATTTGCAAGGCCAGTTTGGATGGAACTTTGAGCAGCTGGGTCTTGTGGAAGATGTCCCTGGCCATGGCAGTGGGTTGGAATGAGATGATCTCTAAGACCTCTTCCAACCCAAACCATTCTGTGGTTCTGATTTTATGGTTTTAATATGGTCCAGATTAGGAGCGCTTACAGGCAAGTGGACAGTCCCACTCAGGGCAGATGGAGAGGCCAAATCATTAAGAGCTCTGGTGAAAATTGGGAGAAACAGGCTCTAGAGAGATTTTCTCTTTAGAAAAACCCTCTACTTTTGACAAAATATGTTGTATTTTCCCCATCACACTGGGATTCCTCCTCTAATAACGAACCTGTGAAGCTGCTGTCCCTGCTACATGAAGCACAGGTATAATATAAAGAAAGGGTATACATTAGATAGGTATAATATAAAGAAAGAAATAGAGCATCATATTTCACTAGGGGAATGCAGTATCATCTGCATCCCAAACACATCTGCTTTGGGCTGCAAAGAGCCACTGTCCAGGGAGATAAATAGAAAACTCTATATCCAGGTACCTCTGAGCACTGAGTGTGGTGGGCAGCACAGGTGAGGCACCTGGCAATGTGGGGTGTGAATTAATCACAGGATCATAGAAAGGCTTGGGCTGGAAGGGACCTTACAGCCCATCCAGTGCCACCCCTGCCATGGGCAGGGACACCTTCCACCATCCCAGGCTGCTCCCAGCCCTGTCCAGCCCGGCCTTGGGCACTGCCAGGGATCCAGGGGCAGCCACAGCTGCTCTGGGCACCCTGTGCCAGGGCCTGCCCACCCTCACAGGGAAGAATTTCTTCCTAACACCCAATCTAAACCTGTTCTCTGCCCACTTGAATTAACAGCACAGATGGACATTTCCCCAGCATCCAGACATCCCCCAAACTGGGCTGCAGGGAGCATTGGAAATCTTGACCCAAGTTTGGTCTGACCTGCTACCAGAAAAAAGGATCGAAGCCAAAATGTTCAGCTGCAAGTCTGAACCTTCCTGATGCTTCAAGAGCTGGGCTGGGCATTTCTGTGTGATGTCCCCTCAGTCACAGAGAACAAAAAGCAGCCCAGAGGGTGGCCAGGAGACAGAACATCACCTGCATGTCCCCACCTCTTCTTCCAGAAGCCAAATAAGAAACACAGACAAATAGAAACTCATGGCCAGGGAGCAAAGGTCATCTAGAACAAAAAAAAAAAAAAAAAAAAAAAAAAAAAAAAAACCAAAAAAAACCATGGGCTTCTTTCAGAGTTCAGATTTGCAGTGTATGATCTCCAAAAAGCCCACTTGTCCTGCCTAGTACCTGCATCTTTGGCCTTGCTGAAGCCCCTGGGAGTCTGTGGAGTCAAGGCAACTTCACAACAGACTGTTTCGCACAGAGCTTTTCATCCCAAGCCCTTTTCACAGTAGTGACCCAGCTGTGTCTCCAGATGAACTTGTTCTTGGCTTCAGCAGCTGCTGACCATGCTGTAAAATCAGCCTGCTTGTTTAAGAAACCTCATGGAAATTTAGAAACTCAGCAATACACTCTGCAAAAAAAAAAAAAAAAGCCACTCTGGGTTGATTTCTATTTTGGCTGTAAAATGGGGATAAAGAAACCATGAGATTCCCAATATTGGTCTGAGTGGGGAGGGTGGGGCACTGGGGCTCTGTGGTGGCAGAGGAGGTGGTCGCCTTGTGAGCCCACTTCAGCCTGTGATTTTACACCACTTCAAGTCTGCCACAAATTGCCTGGTGCTGCTACTTTGCCTGCCAACAGCTTCAGTTCTGGGAGCTATAGCCACAGTTTGAAGGCATTCAAGCACTGTTATTCTGGTACTTTCACAAAAGGAAAAGTGTCTCAAGCATTCACCCCTTTAAAGCAAACCCCAAGCATTTGCAGCCCATCCTGTGGGTTTGTTGAATTTTTCCCTGTAGCTACATCTTTCCACTATATATCTGTGCCTGTAGCAATAAAAACAAGGCAATAATTTACCTCCCATGGTTGTTGTACCAAAACTGGATTTTTATCCCAGCGTCTTATCTTCTCTATTCAGAGCCAATGTATGTTATTACTTTGCAGCAAACATGGGCAGAGATGAAAGATTCTCTCATATATTTCCTCTTCTATTAAACCACAAGGCTTTATCCCTTTCATTCTTCAGTCACAGGTTTTATTGTTTCTATCTCTGTCACATGTGATTTTGGCTCTTATGTGAATGTGAATATGTGCATATATCTATTTATCCCCTTTATCACAACCAAACAAGATCAGGGCCACTTTAAAATACCTGGCCACTGAATGCTGTTTCATCAGATATTCACAGCAATAACCTTACCACACAGACTTGGAGTTATGCAGATACCAGAATAAAATATGTTTGAAGACTTTCACTACTTCCACACATTCTCTGTTTCATACATGAGTATGTCACACCAGGGGAAAAAATAATTACCTAGAAGGGTCATTTTTTCATCCTAGAAGGATCTGACCAGGCCAAACCCTGTCCATGCCAGCACAGGGGCATGGACCTACAGGACAAAACTTGGGCAGGACTTGGCAGGACATTTGGGAGGCTCAGGGACTGCCTAAACTGAATCTTGTTCTCCTCCCCATATCAGCAAAACACAGCCCAGCTGCAGGTAAAGGATAAAAGTCTTGATCATTCAGTAGCACAGTTAATTATTTACCCCTCTATCTTCTCCCTTCAGATCTCTATTTTTTCTTTTTTTTTTTAATCATGGTAAAGGGTTGGGTTTGCTGCAGCCTCCGTGAGCATCATTTCTATCCTGCCGAGGGAGAAATGGGGGTCAGAAAAATAATCAGAGTTCTGAAAAACATTTAAGTTGTAATAGTTCACCTTTTTAATTTGTACTTTGAGGATGGAATGGAAGAGAAGCCAGAAAGATCAGGGTGCCTGAAGGATTACTACCTGATTTGAGTTTAAAGGAGTAATCACCTCACCTAATTTAGTCTGCTAATGTCAGAGGCTGCATTTCTCTGTATAATCAGTGAAACTAAGTGATGGTTCCAGAGGGAGACTCAAGCTGTGCTTCAAACACAAAACTTAGAAGTGCTGCCCATCCTTGTCCTGTTCAAATTTTTGTTTCTTTTTCCCTTGGTTCATCTCCCTTTCTGCTGTGCAGAAGGGAACTGGGGCACATTTGAGGCAGATGCTGCTCAGGGCAGGCAGCGGACAGGGATGAGTCCATCATTCCCACCCTGACACGTGGGCCCTTCCAGCTCATTTGAGGTGAGCAGAGGCTGGAGAAGCCCTGAAGAGCCATCAGACCACTGATTTGGTCTAACAGCCAGTGCAAATCCCACTGCACAGAAGAAAACCCAGAGTTTCAGCGTTCCCTGAGCCACAGCGAGCTCACTTTGACGTGGCTACTTTGCAGTTGTCCACCCACTGCCCAGCTGAAAGGTGGGGCTGGGATGGTGGAACAGGAAACACAACAGGCAGCATTGCTGGGTGTGATTTCCTATTCACACCTCTAATTAATGTCAGCAGAGTCATCAGTGGTGTAGTCACATTAATTGCATGTGAATGACAGCTGAAACAGCTTTGAGAATACGTACAATTTCACCAGACTGCCAAAAAGGACAGGTCTTGGACATAACACAAAGATGAATGTATTAAGGAATAAATTGTGATTTAAATATTTCAATAGTAAAATAGATTATATTGCAGTAGCAATAGACAAGATTACCCAATAAAGGGGGAAACAGAGGAATAATTAGCGCAATGCTTGTGTTAATTACTTACCAACAGTTTCCTGGAAGAAGAAGCTATAAATATTTCCATGGTGGGCATGAGGTTTTCCAAAACCTTGGGAGGGCACTACCTGCTCTTCTGGCCTTGGCTGCAAGAGAGCCTTGGGAGAACAAAAGCACATGAACCACTCATGGTGGAAGCTGCCAGACTCTGCCATGGCCTGGGGACCTGAGGGTGCAAAGACCATCCTTGCCATGGAGCATTAATTGGAGGTGTGAATAGGAAATCACACCCAGCAATGCTTCCTGCTGGGTTTCCTTTCCTACCATCCCAACCCCACCGTTTCATGGAGCCCACAATGGATGGAGAGTCTGCAAAGGGTGATTTAAAGCATGCATGGGCTCAGCCAGGTCATCTCGGGGAGTTTGGGACTCCTGTGATGATGGTGGTGGTCAGAGGTGTCACACGGCAATGGGGGTGAGGATGAGGATGAGGATGAGGATGAGGATGAGGATGAGGATGAGGATGAGGATGAGGATGAGGATGAGGATGAGGATACCTGTCCAGGCAGTGTGGGGCTGGGGGAGTAGCGCAGGCAGACTGGCCTATGGTGCCTCCACCACAGGCTGCACACAGCCATTCAATTATAGAAGCAGTGAGGTTGGAAAACACCTCCAAGGTCATTGAGTCCAACCATTAACCACCACAGCATGCTGCAGCACCTCTGTCCCAGCCAAGCTAACTGCAGAGGTTTGGAAAGATCCATTCCAGGCAGTCCTGGAGTGTTGTCCTTTTGCTGGCTCCTGACTGGAAGAGGACAATTTCCACTTACACTAAATGTCTTCATGTGAGAAAAAAACAACTCCCAAAAACCTTGCTACAAACAGAATTCTGCCACTTTGTGTTAACAACATTGAGAATTTTTTTCCTCCCATTAGGAGACATTTTCCTGACCATTAACATGCCCATACTCCTGTGCAGAAGTGCATTACCTCTAACACGGGAGGGCTGACAAGCAGCAAGAGATGAGCAGCTCCCTGATGGTTAAATCTATAGGAAACCTCTGGTGTTTAATGAAACCCCTACGGTGACCTCCATATTAGCCATGGTTTAATGTTCCATAATGGCAGTGAATAATTTATCTATGAGCAACAGCAACTCCTGGTTCTCTGGGCATTAGGAGTTATTTATGAGGTAATTTGAACAGTTTCACACTGGCTGGTCATCATGTCACTGAGGGCTGACTCCAGCCAAGGAGGAGAGAAATCCTCCTGATCATTGGCTAAGCAGTAAACAATGACAGGGGAGCACTTGCAAGGGGGTGTGTGCACAGCTGGGAGGGGACAGCAGAGGGAACAAGAAACCTGCTAAGATCTCTGCACAAACAGAGCCCACTGCTGTCCCCAGTGCCACCAACTCTGCACCCTGCTGTTGCTATAGGACACAAAAGAACACAAGCACACACCGCTGTTCTCAAGGTGAAGGAAAAAGGGAAGTTTATTTTCTGACTCCAACATTTAGAGTTTTCCAAGAGTGACAGTGGATCAGAGGGTGACAGTTCCACCTCTCCAATGACACCAGACAAACCAACAGTCCATCAACTTTCTCCTCCTCCATAAAGGAATGCAAAACAGTGAGTTATTTACAGAAAGTGTGTGAGGAAGTTCGCTACAAGAATGTCAACATCAGAAGGCTTGGAAAATCTTAAAAAGCCAGGGTGGCACCCTGCAGCTCTCATCTTCCTCCTCCTGTGTCTAATGGCACCTTCCATCTCCCTCTTCTGTGTCTAATTCCAACAACTGTGCTGTAGAAGAGGTTAGAGAGTAAGGGGAATATAGGGAACAGCCCAGGGACACTGAAGAGACCTGGACAGCCAAAACAGGGCCTCACATTTACATGTGCTGTGCTCCAGTGAAGGAACATGTACTGCAGCATCTCAGAATGGTGGAGAACGGTCACAAGCTGGCCAAACAAACAGGGATAACTCCTACAGGTAATTCCTGCACTTTCTGGAGCACACAGAACACTGCACACCCACCCACTTCATCTCCAGGTGTGTGCTGCCCCAGGCTGTGGGACCAGAAACCATGGCAAAAGGGAGTTGAGGGCATGGCCATGATGCTGTAGCACAGGCTCTCATTGCACTGTGACAGCAGACACAGGACACTGGCACAGGGATGTCACAGACATCTTTTATGAAAAATCCTTTCCTTAGGATTTTTTCACCTAAGAAGCTGAGAGGCCTCAGGAACAAAATGTAAACAATGGTTATCTGCTGCTGTGGAATGCAACAGTGCATCTGTGATTGGCTCATGTGGTTGTTTCTAATTAATGGCCAATCACAGTCAGCTGGCTCAGAGACTCTGTCTGAGACAGAAGCTTTTGTTATAATTTCTTCTTTTTCTATTCTTAGCCAGCCTTCTGATGAAATCCTTTCTTCTATTCTTTTAGTATCGTTTTAATATAATATATATCATAAAATAATAAATCAGCCTTCTGAAACATGGAGTCAGATCCTCATCTCTTCCCTCAGCCTGAGACCCCTGTGAACTCTGTCACACAGGGGGGTGACACCACAGACAAATGGAGAGAGGCAACGGGGCAGCCAGGCTGGGATAAGGAGGATGGAGAAGGTGATCCAACCAACTGCTGGCCAGAAGGGACAAGGGGAGGTGTAAGAATGAAGTAGAAAATTACTAACCATGGAACTGGGAGATCTACAGAATAGAAAGAGCAAAACCACAAATAAAACACAAATAAAAACTAGCAGGAGGTGCCATGGACAAGCATTGCTGTGAGTTTGGGATGTCAGTGACCTGCTCAAAGTGAGGGCCCTGATGCCAGGCACAATGTCACTACATGCCTGTAATGCTCTGGCCTTGGCAGAGCAGCAACTGCTGCCACAAGAAAGAAAATAATGAAGAATATTGAAAGCAAACATGTTAACAACCCAGAGTAGGACTGAGGTTAGAGGCAAGAAATGAGCAAGGAGTTGTCAAGAAGAGGCAGAATTTGAAAGCTGGTAGTAGTTGTGGTGGCAACACAATGAGGTTTCTTAATTGAGATCTGTTGGTTTTGTGTTGGTTTTATTTCTTTAAAAAGTTTCTTACAAAAAGCCAACAGCAGCACATGAGAAATGGGGCCAGATCAAAGCAGACTGCTCCTTTGCTCCAAAGCTGCAGGATCTGCTTCCAGCAGTGTCCCTAAGGCTCAGATCCTGGCTCAGCTCTCTCCCTACAAAGCACTGCTCAGCCAAACCTGCCAGCTGCATAATGTCAAAAGTGCTGGTCTTTTAGGGAGCTTCAAGTCACAACTTGTCCTGGGTTTGTTCTCCAAGCCAGAAATTGACCCATCATCTTTCTTCCTATGTCCCAGGGCTCTGCAGGTTGTGCTAAATTCAATGGCAGATGTGCTGCTGCACAAAATTGCTGAGCAGATGTGCTCAGTGAGAAGGTCCTGCAGCTCAACCATTTTTTCAGACTGGAAGTTCACATCAGGAGAATTTACTTAAGGGGGATGTAACTCCTCAGCTGTACATATGGGTTTGCTGAAGCCAGTTCAAACACATTTGCTTATCACAAGGAGCAACATCTGGCTTGCTGGATTCAGCCCAACAGAAGTGCTAAAAATAAACCTCATTTCCACTGTCCTTTTCCCCACATGAAAACTTCCAACACTGGGGTGTCCCCTTGCCACGTGCCCCATTCCCAGTGCACCTTGCCAGGTGTGTGCTGTGGAAAACCTTTTTCAGGACCTTTTTCCAGTGTACCACCTCTCATCCTTCTTCCAGCAACAGAAGACATCCTTAGCACTCCTAAAATAATCATTTTTCCATAGGCCTATTCACAGAAACAGCTCAGACACTTTTGCTGAATCCTCCAGAAAAGAGACAAAGACAGGTACCCAGCACAGAAAGTTTCAGCTTAAGCTGTTTGTTTAAAAGAGGACAAAAGAATCTTTTAATGGGGAATGCTGGGCCAGCACAATTGTGCATTGTGGCTCTGGAGCTGGCTGATATCTGGGCTCAGGGAAGAACTCCTTAACATGCAAATGGTTCTGTGAGCCAAAAAACATACTGCAAATATCAGGGGAGAAAGTGCTATTTTAGATACCAGATCTCCTGACTGCAGGAAGAAGCTCAGAGATTTCAGCATTTACTGAGCAGATCAATACCTCTAAACTGAATCCATAAACTTCCCAGAGAAAACCCCTCCCGCCACACCACACTATCACTTTTTACCCTTTTTTTTTTTTTTTTCTGTATCACAAATCTGCCATGGATACTGGCTGAAAAGTCAAAATGACCCCAAAATACCAGCTCTAGATTCCCAAAGGATTTTTCTGAAATTATTCTCCATTCTTTCAAGGAGAAAGGAACCTATACAACAGCTTCCAGAGTTAGACTCTTCATTTTCTATTAATTGACATTACCTGGCCAGAGACAGGCCAGGGCAGAGTGGACAAGTCCATTTTGTCACTCACCTGAGCCCCCTCATCCTTTTTACACTCACTTAGCAGCATTTATGTGTTAATTACACTGCTCCATCCTTTGCCCCAGTCTGGCAATTCTTTATTAAAAGCCTCCCCAACATTTTTCTCCTGGCAGCCTTTACTCACACAGCTCCCAGTTATCCAGTACTGTGCCTGGAACAGTGTTGGACAAGATCAAAACCTCCCCAGGTGTCTGTGAAGCAGCAGAGAGTCTCACAAGCACAGACTTTCCTACCCCACCTGGACTTTCCCATGTACAAACCCAGACCTGGGACTGAGCTCATTTTCATCCAGCACAAGCAAGGAGCTTCTAGAAACCAGCAAGACTCTCCTGGAAAACAGCTGCCTCGACAGAGAGTACATTATTTTATCTTATTTTACCCAGAGGGAGCAGAAGGCTGAGTCACCTTCCTTTCTCACTGCTTCGGAGAGGAAGGCTTGGCTAAAGAAGCAATGAAAAGCCCAAAAACAAAACCCTTCAATACACAAACCCCTCTTTCCCCATCCTTTTTCCTTTCCTGAGCACCAAACTGAACAGATGTACCTAGGAGAGTCACTTCCATGTGTCTCCATATGTTTGGCTGAGCAATAACACTCCTCTCCTTTTATTTTTGTGGGGTTTTTGCTGAAATCCAAGGTAACATCAGGCAGTGAGGAGACACATCCAGCTGACATCAGAGGTGGGATGGGAGGGATGGCATTTTCACAGGGCTCTGCTTGACAGCACATACCTGGAACAGACTTGTACTGGGAAGAAAAGTGATTTCCTGACATTTTCAAATCAAGAGTATTCGGAAACAAGGTTGGAATAATTGCACGCTGCTGGAAGATTTAACCTTAGAGTGGGTTCAGCAAACTCCATTTTCTTCAGGTTTTTCCCTATGATAGCACAAACAATAGCTCTCTGGTACTTTTAAATGCTTTTAAGTGGTTAGAGAGAAGAAGTTACTCTAGTTGGAATTTCAATACATATAACTGCAGTGACTCACACTGTGGAAATTATTTATTTACACCTTTAAATCGGGTATTTTTACAAAGCTGACTGCTACTGAAATCAATGGAGATGCTCCGGTGCATTTCAACATTTCCCCATCTGCCTCTGTAAGTCTTCTGGTTTTACAACATCCCTTAAAATCAGGGTTTTGCCTCCCTTTCAGGCAAGCTACGGGCAGGAATAAGTGAGAGCTAAGATATATTCATGCAATAAAGCACAGATGCTCATTGAACATTTGGAGGGGAATGAACTGTGTCAATTTTATTGAGGCTCTTGTTGGACCAGGCTCCACAAAGTCCACTGCAGCCCTGCTGTGCTTCTGCCCAGGCTCCCCAGAGGTGACAGAACACACCTGGGGTGTGCCCTGGGCAGTGACAACGGGGAAAACTTGTGTGACACCTTCCCCTCCCAGCTCCAAACTGCCTCCAGCTGAATTGGAGACAGATTCTGTATATTTAGAAACCCTCATATTAATTTCCAGGCACTCATGGAATGGGGGGAAATAGCAGGAAATCAATGTCAATCCACCCTCCTATAGCTTTATGGATCTCCATGTCCTCCTCTGCTGTTTCCTTTCCAGGATGTCATATAGGGAGCAATAGTAGTACAAATGATCAGACCTATTTAAAAACAAGATATTATGGGTTTTTAAATCTACAGCAACTGCAACAACCCCCTACAGAGTAACATTTGTATAAACTGTTGATGAAAAGGAACTTTTATGGGAAGTACAGAAGGAGAAAAATCAGTATATTTCCAGCTAATCAGATGAGAACAGTAACTAGTATGTAATTATTGCAAGAAAGTTGTTCCATCTGTACTCAGGCAAAACTTTGCAGCATCCCTGCTATTTAAATCTGCAATTTGTCCTTGCTGCAGATATAAAATATAACCATGACACAAGAACAAATGAGAAATGATGCCTTGGGGGAGAGTAAGTTTAGGCTGGAAATCAGAAGGATTCCAGCAGTAAAAGGAATGAAGTATTTGAGCATCCTTCAGCTAGGGGTAGGAAGAATAAAAAAGCCTAGATGGTTTTGTCTAGTGTGTCATTAACTCCACCTGATCCAACACAAAAAAGATTTGCAGCAGGCTGTAGAAATTCCAGCTTTTGGACCAAAAACCACGAGTCCATCTGAGCTGCTTGTGAATCCAAATCAATGTGTGGGCTCGTAAAGGCAGCTGAGGGAGGTCTCCAAAGAGCCCTTGGAGGGCAGGTGCGTGCAGAGCTCAAAGCCTGGCATGGGCTGGGGCCACTGTGGGCAGCCAGAGCTGAGGAAGGAACGAAGTGTTATAAATGATCAAATCGTGAGCCAAAATTATAAAAAATTTAGCGAAGATTTATTTATTTGTCTGTGAGACCAAAGTTCGGTCTTCGAAACCACCACAGCCAAAGAGACAGTGTCGAGCCCAGGATCGGCGCCAGGTGAACCTGGATCTGACCTCCAAAATGTCAGAGTCTCCCCCTTGGTTCACAACTGCTGCTTCAAGCAGCGAGTTCTTATACAGTTTATTCTGCCTGAGGCAGAGATGACCGAATGTTCTTTGTGTCTCTTCACATGCAGAACCGGGGCTTTACGTGTACAGAGGTAGACACAGATCCAGTCCAAGTGTCAAGATGTTGTCAGAGGACTTTGGGGAAGTCAGTATTCACATGCAACAATCATCATGGTAGATATAATCTTCGAGGTGATAATCACTCTTGAGCGGCCCTGGTGACCCAGGGAAGTTGGTGATTATCACCCTGGAAGTTTCCATTCTTGCGTTAAAGAACCCGATGTTATCTCAAACCATAGTCCAGGAACTAGATGAATATGAATAAGACACTGCTCCCGGCCAGGGTGGTCAAAAGACATAGTTTGGATCTTACAATATTTTATACATTAATAGCATGAATTATCTCTATCATATACTACAAAATCAATGTGTGGGCTCATAAAGGCAGCTGAGGGAGGTCTCCAAAGAGCCCTTGCAGGGCAGGTGTGTGCAGAGCCCTGGTGTGGGCTGGGGCCGCTGTTGGCAGCCAGAGCTGAGGAAGGAACAAGGTGTTATAAATGATCAAATCGTGAGCCAAAATTATAAAAAATGTAGCAAAGATTTATTAATTTGTCTTTCCGACCGAAGTCTGGTCTTCAAAATCACCACAGCCAAAGAGACAGCGTGGAGCCCGGGATCGGCGCTGGGTGAACACGGATCTGACCTCCAGAGTGTCAGAGTCTCCCCTGTTCACAAATGCTGCTTGGAGCAGCAAGGTTTTATACCGTTTATTCTGCCTGAGGCAAAGATGACCAAATTTCCTTTGTATCTCTTCACATGCATCGCTGCTGCTTTCCATGTGCAGAGGTGGACAAAGGCTGAGTCCAGGTGTGCCATTGGTGTCAATCGGCTCCGGGTGTTCAGATGTTTCAGAGTGGCGCCGCTATCTCGATAGATGCAATCAGCAAGGCGATAATCGCTCTTGGGTGGCTCCAACTCGGGAAACCGGTGATCATCGCCCTGGAAGCTTCCATTCTTACGTTAAAGTGTCGATCGTTATCTAAACGTGTGTCTGGGAACTAGTTGAATCTGAATAGACAGCTGCTCCCCGCTGGGATGCTCAAAGACGTGGTTTTGGATTTCACAATATTTTATACCATACATTAATAGCGTGAATTATCCTGTTATAAATGATCAAATCGATAGCCAAATTTATCAAAAATTTAACAACGATTTATTGGGTCAATTACAAAAAATAGAATTTCGTGCAACCTCCACAATCAAGACAGTGTCAACCCAGGATCAGACGCTGGGTGAGACCAGAGGTTCGACCGACAGAGTGACGGCCTCCCCTCAAAAGGTTCACACTGAACACTTCCAGTGTCCAGTTTATACACAGTTTATTCTGCCTGAGGCATAGATGACCACATCTTTCTATTCACTTCTTCGAATGCAAATCCACTTCTATACAAAGACAAAGACAGCTCCCGGTTTGCAGACAAGAGTCTGAATGCACAGGCAGAGCTGGTTTTCATATGTAATATGTTGGTATCGGTTGAACCCACAGATGCAATCAGGGTGAGTCCAAGTCTCATGAAATTCTTGGAATCACGGGCCAGGAAGGCCCCGATGTTATCTCCCAGCTGTAGGAGACAAGGAAATCACCTTGATGGTCCAGGAAGGTCCCATTCAGACATAAAACAAGCCTGATATTAACTTGGTGCTGCCTGGAGTTAGTTATAATTTGAATAGGACTCTGCTCCTGGCAGAGGTTGGGTTGGCACATAACTTTTACAATATTTTATACCTACATATATCTATTTATACAGCATGAATTAACTCTATTACATATCCCAATCCCTACCATATATTACAGAGGGATGCGCTCCCAGTGGGATTGCTGATTGCCAGGGGGAGGACAGGCAGGGCTCTCAGCCAAGGTGTGCACACCTGAGAAAGCCCAAACTGACATTACCTGGGCCAGATAAGCAGAGCTGTCATCTCCAAGGCTGCCAGCGTTCACTTTTGAGAGAGTGACACTTGGAGAGAAAAAAACAGCTTTTGGTTTTGACCTTCACAACAGGGAGCAAAAGCCCATGTCCAACAAAATGATGTGCAATACCTTTAAAGCTCTGTGTGTGTGTTGATTGTAGGTTGGATTTTTTGCGGTTTATTTTTTTTCTTTTTTGAGCTCTGGAGTAGTTCCAGGTCACATAAAAGCCATCTCCAGCTGAGGCAGAAAAAGATCACAGAAAAGAAGCAGAGAGCAATTCTGTTGTGTGATTGTTTGACCTTGACCCTCTAATTGCAGTGGAGAAAAGGCCACAGAAAATGCCTTTGAGCCCATGCAGTTTGCAGGTACCCAGCAGGATGCAAGACACCTCATGCCAAAGCACAGCCATGTGGTTAAATAACAATCAAAATAGTCAATGTTTGCTGTGACAAACATGGGGCAGGGAGCTTGTGATGCAGGAGGGGGAGAGCAGTGTGGGACCTGTTCCACTGCTGCTTTTGATTAAAGCAGTTTAGCAAATAACCTTATTTCTAATCACTGCTCTTGTAGACCTGAGCAGGCAGAAGGAAGAGAGATTTCCCCAGAGAATCACAAGCAAAGGAAGGGGGAAATGCAAATGAAAGGTGGGGGTGAAGAAGGTGCTGTCATGGCCACGTGAACCTGCACCTCAGAAATAAAATGTATTAATTAATAAAGTGCTGTTCTGAGCCAGGGAGGGACGTGGAGGAAGACTCAGCTCCTTGCCAAAGAAGGTTAAAAGGATCCATCAGTTATAGAGACCTGTTTTAATTAAACACCTTTATCAAGGTTAGGCTTTTAAGCAGGATCAATTGGAATCATTGACAGCAAACACAGAAGACAACAGCAAGTAAACAACATTAAAGGTTTGGCTCTATTGTGCCCACTGGCTTCAGGGCTTTGGATTCAATTCTTTCCTGATGGGACAGCAGACCAGGCTGGTATATAGTGCCCACTCTGACTATAAAAACACAGAGAATCTTTATTGTTGCTATGCAATATTCCAACATGGCAATTATTTGACAACTTTATGCCCCCAATGCTCTCAGTTTGTTTTGCTGTCTGCTGGCTGGAGCACCAGCTTCACTCACTTTCAGTCAGCATCGCATTGCTGTCCTTCCCCTCTGTGTATGGGAGGGTATTGCTGCCTCCTGAGCAAAAACAAACCAAAAAATACCCCACAGAGCAAAACCCCAAACCCCAGCGTTAGCTCTCCATTCTCAGGACAAGGCTCACACCATGGAGCTGCTTCTCCATCTGGAAAGCAGCAGAGCTTTTGCCTGATGTTTTGCTTTGTTTTCTTCAGTGACAGTTTTATTACAGGAAGAAAAATGAATATTTGTACTTGCAGCACTTGGCATGCCACTTGTGGGGTGGTGAAAAAGGATAATAGTTGCATCAGAATTGATGCAGCTGCAGACCAAGCCGTCCCTCTTTCCTCTCCTGCAGCCTCCCTCCTGCCCCTCTCATTCCTCCTGTAACTTATCTTTTTATTTATCTTATCTGCCACTGTTTCATGTAGGAAAAAATAATCTGGGAAGACCTTAAGCCATCTTCAGCTGGGCTCTACTGTGCAAGGTGCTACCAACAAAGTTCTGCTCTTTAGATCTGACTTGTGAAAGCGAAACACAAAATTCGCAGTAAAGGACTTTAGAAGCTGCTCAGTCTACTCTTTCTGGAAACAGGGGGGAGAGCTCCATGTGCTGAACACCTGCACAGAGCTGTTAAATAACCAACCACTTTAGGAATCTGATGCCTTGATGGTTTCAGGTAGCTGGAGGTGAGTGCATTCCCCCAATAAACTCAAGAACAAGTGTGCAGCTCTGTGCCAAGGTGAAGGAGCAAAATTTTAAAAATCCCAAGCAAAGATCTCTGCAAAGCTGTCACAGCACCTTCCCCCTGAATATCTGAGTTGGCACATCCAGGTGTAGTCCCTGCAGGAGCACACAAAACCCTGAGCTGCATCTGGAAACACCCCAGGACCTGCTGATCAGAGAATCTCCGTCCCCAAAATGCCATGGCGCAGCCTCTCCCTGGCAGCAGAAGCAGACCCAGAGGTTCCCAATCTCTTGCAAAGACAAAGAGCTCAAGTTGCAGGACTTGAACTTGCCCAGATTTTTTTTACAGTGGCTAAAAGATACCTTGCTTTTTATAACAGTTCTTTATATTGCCAACATACTTTGAAACACTCTTACAAAACTCTTAGTACCACTTTGATGTAAATAAGCAGACATATGCACAGTGATCTTTAACTCCCTTACCTCCACAAACCTTTAAGCTCCTGCTGGAACTTAGAATGCCACAATAGTTATCAGCCTGTGAGGGGGGCTCAGCAACAGAGAAAACAGAGCTAAGCTTTTTTAAAGAAAGGGTTTCCATGACTGAAGAAATAACACCTCTTTCCATGCTCAGTGTAAATAATGCTGGGTTCAATGGGGACCCCTTGGGAGGGGAATCAATCCCACCCCCAGGAAATAAAGTGGTGCCATTTGTATGCTAAAAGAAGAGCAGCACAAGCCAGTTACAGTAATGACCCATAAAAGTGAAATCACAGGAGCAGGGCTCTGGCTCTGCCATTTATACCTCTCCACTGGTAAATAATGGGGACTCTTGCTGTTTTTCTCTTTCTTGTACAAGAGTTCCCATCATCTGAGCCAGAATTGAAAATGCAAAGTGAAACAGATGTTTGTCAGAGCCCTGGAACTGTAACTCTCTGCACCTCAAAGGGAAAGGTAACAGTTTGCATTTAAGACCTGTCTATGCAATGTTAAATTGGGAAATTGCTAAAAGGTCACCAGCCTTCAGCAGTGCTGAGACACAGAAGTGTCACCCAGTGCTCAGCTCAGTGCCAGAAATGTGTTAACATCCCAGTCAGATCTCAGCTGAAATGCCACTTTCTCAGCTGGAGATTGGAGAGCAGTTACAGCTCATTCCTGCTTTCCATGTGCAGATCTTTGAGATCCTCACCCAGCGGCACATCCTGCCCTCTGTGGACAGGGAACAGAGTCTGGGGCTGTTTTCCTACCTGGCATTTGAACCTCCACAGCTCTGCACATCTGCTCCTGTAACAGCTCCACAGCTTTCTGTCCTAGGAAACACTGGCACAGGTGCCCAGAGCAGCTGGGGCTGCCCCTGGATCCCTGGCAGTGCCCAAGGCCAGGCTGGATGGGGTTTGGAACAACCTGGGACAGTGGGGTGTGTCCCTGCCATGGCAGGGGATTTGGAACAGGAACATCTTTAAGGCACCTGCAACCCAAACCATCCTGGGGCTCAAAAGGAGGAGCAGGGAACAACAGAGGAGACGCCTGGGGGTGCAGGAAGGACAGGCTGCCCTGCACAGGAGGCTGGAGGGAGACACAAGCAGGCCCAGCAGACATCCCAGGAGAGCCCACACCAGGGGAGGAAGAGTCGAGGCTGGGCAAAGAGAGCAAGGAGCAAGGCCAGGCTTAGCACATACACAGCCCTGCTGGGAAGGAGAGACATTAACAGTCTGAGTTTAAATTCAATCCCCAGGCAAGGCCCAGAAGAAGCTCAGCAGGACAATTAGGGCCTGTTAGGGCCCTGACAATAGCAACTCTAGAATATCTGCCTGGCTCTAATATCCCAGTCCTGGTGCTAGAGGAATTTGCGTTTTTGTTTCTGCAATCTCTCTGGAGGATCAGATCTTTTCCCTGCATTGTGTGAAGGGAAATGTGGGTCCCTGACACATAAATCTCTGCTATTGGATATCTTAGGGTGTTCTGGGGAGTCTGGTGATGAGATCTGGGATGTCTGATGGTGTTAAGGCACACACAGCTTTGTAATATCCATTGAGGCATGGAAGTGAAGGCTCCATCTGACGCTGGAGCTCATAAGAAGCCAGGAAAGAGTAGAACCAACTTCAGTTTTGGGGTGGATGAGCAGCTGCTGCAGGTGGGAGCTGTTTCCCCAGACGGTGTTACTTGAGTCTTGGCAAGTAACAATGCACTAACTTCCAGCAATTCATCAGACTCACCCAAGTCACTTAAACACCCCTGTGAAGCTCAGAGTCTGACACAGAGCCCTTGCGGAGCTAAAATAAGCATCACAAAATTGTTTTGTTTTGTTTTCCTGAAGACTTTTCATAACTAACCAAAGAGCACAATGAAATTAAAAAACTGAAACTAAAAAATGTCCAAGGGACACTTTCATGTTCACCTTGTGTGCATTAAAATGTATAATAAGGCTTTATGAAATAGGCTGTGTTTCTCCTGCAGACATTCCCAATGTGTAATAGGGCTCATTTAAATTGGAGAAAAGTCTTGGAATCACTCTAGACATAATCTTGGACCTATTCCAGTAAATTCAATTTATTTTGGACTATGCATGTGGGTCTGACTGAGCCTTGGAAGGTTTGTGAGGATTTTTAGAACCTCTGTGTTAGACTTTTATCTCTGTTACACAAGTGGGAACCTGAAACACTTGGATTTATAGTATGAGATTCACTTCAGCTTTACATCTGGATACATCAAGTAAGATCATACTTTGGCTCCATCCCTACATGTTTTCCTTTTTTTTTTTTTCAGAGTAGATGAGAGGGAAAGACAATGTTAAAGCTCTTCATATCCATTATACCCAAATGACATTTATGATCAAAAAACAAAACAAACCAAAACAAAAAGAAAAATAAAAAAACCAACCAAACAAAAAAACCCACCAAAAAAAAAAAAAGGAGGAAAAAAGATTCTCATCTTTCAACTTAAGTTTCTCATTTAAGTCACTTAAGGTCTTGGAGTACAGGATGAAAGTGAAACTGCCTTCCAGTGTCCGCAAAGACTTTTAACTGGAGACAGTTGAATTTTCTACTTAATTTCACCCAAAGAACTCTGTTTCCTCAGCTTTGTGGCAGTCCCATCTCTCTGCCATGTGCCAGGGCTTTTTCTTTTATCTAACTAATAATGCAGAGGGAGGCAACGCAGGCGTGTGACTCCTGCACAGGAGGGTCTCAGGGCCTGGGGAGCCCCAGGAGATCTGGGGCTGGTTTATCTCCTCACCCAGGGTGGGATCAGCCCTCCCTGCCAGGTGCCAGCCACAGGGAATGGTGCTGAAATTCAATGAGGGACCCCAGGATCCAGCAGCGAGGACTGTGAATTTTAACATGCAATTACTGTTGCTTGAGACTGTTTCATTAGAGATGGACTCTTTTTAATAGAGATGCCATGGGCAGGAGATGCAATTAGCAGCAGCTCAGCCCAAGTGAGCAGAAGTGGGGAGAGCTTGGGGCTGTGACTGCAGCCTGGTTTGTACAGAAAAAAAAATGGATAGGTGTCACAGACATGTTTTATAAAAAACCCTTTCCTTAGGATTTTTCCTCCTGAGAAGCTGAGAGGCCTCAGGAACAAAATGTAAACAATGGTTATCTGCTGCTGTGGAATGCAACAGGTGGATCTTTGATTGGCTCATGTTGGTTGTTTCTAATTAATGGCCAATCACAGTCCAGCTGGCTCGGACAGAAAGTCTGAGCCACAAGCCTTTGTTATTCATTCCTTCTTTTCCTATTCTTAGCTAGCCTTCTGATGAAATCCTTTCTTCTATTCTTTTAGTATAGTTTTAATATAATATATATCATAAAATAATAAATCAAGCCTTCTGAAACATGGAGTCAGGTCCTCATCTCTTCTCTCATCCTTGGACCCCTGTGAACACCATCACAGCTAGGAGAGGTAGGAACTGGCTGTTTTTGTGGTTTTAAATTTTTTTTTATGCTTTGACTCAGGAAAAGAGGTTCTACCTCCTTTTGCCAAATAATTTCATCCCTAGAGGTTGACATATCTCAACCACAAAGTGGAAGCCAAGCCCATCAACACACCCATTAATGAATTAAAGTTTATTTTTCTTTGCTAGATGCATTTTACAACTATTCTTGATCACTTGATAACAAGTTTGGGCGCAATGCTCCCCTTACAATGGCTCCCCCAAAAAACTCTCAGCTCCCTTTAGGCCAGCAGTTTCCTACAAACCCTCTACCAATTGCACAAATATAATTGCTTTTCTAGCAGGGAGCCTGCTGGAGAGAGCTGGCTCTGGCTGCCAGGTGTCTGAAGATCTGAATATATTGCCATGGTTAAGAACCAATGTGATTATGCAAAGCAGAGCTCTGTGCCTGGCTGGGAGTGCAGGCGGGGTGTGGAGATGAGGAGAAGGCAGGAGCCTTCCCTGAAACGTGACTGCCTTTCCTGAGAAAGTGAAAAATCTCTGCTGTCAAGCAAATGCTCACAGAGTGCTAATGGAAAGTGGAATCTGAGCAGAAATTAAGGGTCAAGCAGATTGCACAGGCTGGATCCTTAGTTGGTATAAATCTGTGCCCGCAGTGGATCTGACTGCAAATCTACTCCAGGCTCGGCTCATCCATCCTGAGCTGGTTCTTTCCTCGTGCACAGCAGCACAGAGGCTGGCTGGATATCTGCACAATCAGGGCCCCATCCCATCATCATGCTGCCTGCAGACATGGCTCCAAAAAGAAAATTCTCTGTACATCTCAGAGCAGCCTGGAGATGATCAAGCAAAGGCTCCTTCCCCTGCCATTGGACAAACCAGAACAAACCAGAACTGGGGCATCATGAACAAACCAGAGTCAGGGCAGGTTTTACAGAATAGGTTTGTCTCCTTCACAGATGTCTTCCTCCTCCATTCCCTCTCCCACTACAAATATGCCTTGGTGGGACTCACACAACAAAGTGTGGAGTTGAAAAGTCAGTGATACTTTATGAAGAGACAGTGAGAGGTAGAGCAAAGTGTGAGGAAGGGGTGGGTCCAAGGAGGCCACAGAAATAAATAACAGATTCACCTCTGCAGCTGCAGAGATGCTTTGATAAAAAGTGACTTCCCAAAATGTCCCCTTTTCTGAGACACCAGTGTTTCATGCTGCTGGATGTGACAGCCCACGAAAACGAGAGGGAAGGGGAACACCCCAGGAGCTGAGAGATGCAGAGCAGCAGCAGCCAGAGAGGTGCAAAGTGAGTGCAAGACAGCAGCAGGAGGAGAGGAGATGGGCTGTGATCTGCCAGGATGCTCTGTGGTTTCAGGGAACACTGGCTCTGATGTGCAGCCACCCACCCGTGGTGCCATGGGGCACCCACTGCTCCTGGCACTGGCACAGGGCAGGTGGCAAAGGGGGCACAGGGAGGGAGGAGGGGAGTGGGGCAGCCCTGGAAGCCCAGGCTGGTTCCAAGCAGTGGGGCACACATGGGAGGAGGTCTCTGCACACCTGTGGAGATCCATTTCACTGTTTGAAGTGAGATGTTTTGGGGAAATGGAGAAAGGGAGAGGTGGAAAAAGCACCTCAGGGATGTCTGGAGCTGTGGATGCAGCAGCAGCACACAGCAAGAGGGAACATTAAATAACTCAAGGGAAGCTTGCCAGGAGCCCTGAGCTCTGCCTGGACTGAGCTGGGGGCACACAAGCCCTCTTCAGAAAGCATGCCTGGTTTCCCAGTAGCCAGATTATTTAAAAATATTGCCCCTGGCCCTCCACAGTCCATCCTGGCCATAGCCCCATGGGCTGTGCATAGGCAGCACCTCACTCCAAGTGGGGAGGGCACCATTAAAGGCATTTACTGAACCAGGAGAGACAAAACCAAAAGGGGACAGTGGGGGGCTGCAGAGCTCAGCTCAAAGCTCTGACAATCCCAGCAGTGAATGGGACCAGCCCATTGCAGCCCCAGTGAGAGAGAGCTGGGACTGAACTCTGGGGCCATGGACCATCCCCTAAGGCTGTTACTGCCCAATGTCCCACGTGCTCCAGCTTTGAAATTCCTGGAACAAACCCTGGCTCCTCTCCTCCAAATAAGAGTGAAAAGTTCATTTTGACTACCTGATGACTGGCTCAGAAACATCATTTTTAAAAAGCTTTCCAGGGTCAGTAAAGATGGGGCATTCAGTGAAGGGATTGAGGATGAAATCCTGGTGCCTCAAGGGTTAATGGAATCTTTGCACAGTGCTCCAGAGGGCCAGGATTTCATGCTGCATTTCCAGGGTGTGAAATAGTGTCTCATTATTTCCCTGATACAAACACCACAGCACACAGCTAACAGCAGCCAGAAAATGGTTCTTAGTGGATACTGACCATAAAGAAAAGCGGAATAAATACTGATTTTCCTTTAGGCATGCAGACAAGCCATAAGCATTCAGCCAGCTGAGGCTCCACTGGCTCACAAATGTCAATGAACACACCATGCCCATTTGTTACCCAGTCACTGCCTTTCGTTCTGAACTCCCTCTGCTCTGCCTGACCACTGCAGTCCCCCAGTCCTGTTACACTTCCATGGTGCTCCAGGGCACTCACCCAGCTGGGACTCTCACTCCAGCTCTCTTGGCTGGATACAAATGAAAGAAACTTTTAATTCCTATCGGTTCAGGAGTTTTAATATTATTTTCTTCTGGAAGGAAACCCTGAACTGCCCAGACATCTGAAGAAAGGATTCAAACCTGAGAGAGGCAGGATGGCACGTCCATCATGCAACACAAGCTTTGCCCTAGTCTGGGATCCCTCTCCAGGTTATCCAAGCTTCCTCCCCAACCAGTGTGTGCTCTACCTCTGTCAGCCCCGTTTTGATATTTAGCATAAATAAATACCTGCAGATTGTTCTGTCCTCTTACTGTTGGGGAAGATGAAACAGGAAAGCCTTATCAATATGATTGTCTGCCAAAAGATTTTGAGAATATAGAAACTATAAGTGAGATTGAAATGAAAGCAAGCTTTGAGATACCTCAGTTACTGAACAACTGGAAAACAATGGCATGGTCAGCTGAAGGTCCCTTTGGATGGAACAACACCCTCTGCTTGCAGACAGGCCCAAGGGGCAGAGCAGACCCTACAGCTTGGCAGAAGGGGCCCAAAGAGGAGTTTTTAGGGTTTAAAATGTAACACAGTATGGTAATGTAGTGATTCTTATAGGCTGTATGGAAATGCTGTAGGATTTGTATCTTGTACTAGATTGGTTGGTGAGAATTAGAATATTCAACACAGAAGAAGATTTATTGTATTGGAACGGGAACCTCGTGTTCTCATCTCTTTCACTCTCTCATCCTCTGTACCACACTCTTGCCTTCTCTCTCCTTACCTCTCTCTCTTCTCTCAGGCCTGCTCTGAGCTGTGTCTGGCAGCTCCCAGCAGGGCCCTTTGCAATGAACCCCAAGTTCCAGCCCTGGCTGCAGAGATCTCTCGTGTCCGTCTCCACCGTCCTACCCCTCAATGCTCCAACACTTACAAATCCAGAATACCAAGAGCTATCACTCAAATCCATCCAGAATTAAATACTTTTTTTACACCGTGCTTCCTCTGGAAGATCTCTGAGTGCTGCTGCAGAGGTGTGAATGGACCTGTGCTCACAGAACCATTTCAGGGAGCTTTCGTTTACCCCACTTCACCTGACACACCAAAGGACAGGACCAGTGAGGCAAAACAGCCCAGAAACCCCAGTGCCACACTCTAGAATATATTCAATGGGATGTGCATTAATGCAAAATTGATGGGGATCCATAACTGTGCAGTGGCATTTGCTAATGTGCTTTATAAGCTAATAAATAATAAACACTAAAACAAACATGATTTTGATAGCTGAAATCCCTTCTAGTGACAATAGCTTCTGCCAGGAGAGAATTTGGCTCTCTAATTCCAAATAAACACAATTAAAGTAATATAACAAAATAACAATCTGACAGCCCAGCTTCTGAGATCGGGCTGCCCTCATTTAAATCCAGGTTAGAGGGAATCCATTTGGCTGCTAAGGATTCCTTGTGGTGCTCTCAGGATTAAAGGCAGTGCAAAGGGAAGAAGGTAGGAGATAACAGAAAATGCAGGTTCCAGGGGATTTGTGTGTGTTTTATTCTAAACCTGGTCATATTCCCACAGCACTTATCCCACCCAGCCTGGCCATGACCATTCCACAGGCCCAGGCACTGCCTGATCCCAAAGAGAGCTCTCAGCTCCCCATGTCCCCCTGGCTGAGCATCACCAAGAGGCCCTGAGTGCTGGGACAGAGCTTGGCATTTTCAGCAACAAAGACCGCACAAATCTTCATTTTCCACCCACTGCATTTTCCCAAATGCACGGAGGGACATGCTTGGTGTAGTTCCAAGAAAGGAAAATCCCCAGCAGGGGTGTCAAATCCCAGCTCAAAAGCAAGGAGCACCTTCTAAAAGGAGAGACTGATGGAGGATTTTTTTCTATTTGGGTGAGCAAAACAACATTTCTCTTTATCCTCTTTCTTGGAATATCAAAATCCTTTTGCCTGAAATCTTTTCCCTAACCAAGTTTGTGGGGGCAGGAACCTGCTGTGAAAAATCGCATCCTAAATACTTTAAATGTGGCAGAATCACAAGGAATTTGCAGTGAGATGTGGCAGAATCACAAGGAATTTGCAGTGAGATGTGGCAGAATCACGACACGAGGAATTTGCAGTGAAATGTGGCAGAATCACAAGGAATTTGCAGTGAGATGTGTTTGGGGCTCAGCAACAACCCTGTGTGAGAAAGTGCTGGACAGTGGATGGATACAGAATAGAATAAACTTAAAGATTGATTTTTTTCAGGAATTTTAAGGAGTATGAAACATTTTATCTAAAAGGAGGGATGTGATTGAGTCCAGAGTGGTAAACAAATTAATTCAATACTTAGTTATTACACTAAAAAAATCCCAAAAATGTAAAGAAAGTACAGATGACATAACCTTCAGCTGAGCCAGACCCTGGGCTGTTTGAATTTGACTTGCCAGTAAATAACAAAAATGTCTCTTTAAAACTTGTCCCCACATTCAGGTATGAATTTCAGCCCAAAGATCAACTCCTGACACTTAATTAGGTGAATTTAGGAAAGAGATGATTGCACTGATTGAAAAGGCACAGGAAAAGGAAGATAATACCATTATTTTTCTATGGAGAGGGAAGAAGGCAAGACATGGCAGGTGCTGGATGTGGATTGGTGCGGCCCCAAAGGAAGTCACAGCCCCCTTCAGCTCTCGTTCCATGGCAATTCACAGCTGGCAGGTGCTGTGAGAGCTGTGGCACACCCAGAGCTGTTGGGTTCATCTGCTACAAAGGGGAAGACAAAGGTCAGAATACTTTTAGGGAGTGAATGTGAATGTAAATGTTAAAAAAAAATCAGATTAAACCTTACAAAGAAATCCTTCCCTGTGAGGGTGGGCAGGCCCTGGCACAGGGTGCCCAGAGCAGCTGGGGCTGCCCCTGGATCCCTGGCAGTGCCCAAGGCCAGGCTGGACACTGGGGCTGGGACAGTGGAAGGTGTGTCCCTGCCATGGCAGGGGGTGGAAACAGGACTAAAATTTGAAAAATCCAGTATTTGCACCTTAGCTCAAAGGAATCTCTCAGGGACCATCAGCAGTCAGTGGAGTCCAATGACAAACACAGATATACAGCCCAGTTTGCTGACATGACCTTATTCAGTGAATATTTTATAATCCCAGCATTATTTTCACCACTCTTCTGGCTCTGACCTTAACAAATCCCACATCCTATATTTAAGCCTACAGCTTATCAATCATCTTAAAGGTCTTTTGCAACCTAAATGATTCCATGATAAATGCAATCAAAGCTGAGCTACATCCCTGGACATGCAGCAATCTGATCTCCTGGCACGGTCATCTTTAAATGAAAAATAAGCTTAATACTGTACATATTTTTCATGCATAATTATTCCTCTGCCTTATGAAAAAAAAATCTGGCCTAGCAGCCCTGCCTCAAAGTAGCTGATGGTGGTTAGATCTGTGGATAAAAGATAAAGCTAAAAGACGGCTTGAAACCAGGGAAAAAAAAAAATAAAATGCTTCAGACAAGTGTCAACAGAACTCTTAAGATCCAACTCTGCTTAGAAATGCCAAAGTGACTTAAATTGAAGGATCACATCGTAATCCCACATAATGAATGTTTGTCCTCCTGCTGTAAACTGCCAGATTATCATTAGTTCATCTTTTGTATTTCCAGGAGAAACTCATTACTCAGGGAGTGAAACGTTGGGAAATTGTTTACAATTACGCTGCCGAGAGCAGTAGGCTAATTCCATCTACTAATTAGCCCCGCTCACATAAGTATAGGTAGGGAGCTATAAATACCAGCAGCAATGTGTGCCGGGCTGGCACCCGCTCGCCAGGGCTGTGCTGCAGTGGCAGCTGCCCCCTCTGCTGGCTTCTTAACGGGATTTTACTCAAACCACGGGAAATGCTCCCAAAAATCCTCCTTTGCCCGGAGCAGAGAGGAGTGAGGAGCAAGGCAGGTGTTTCCAAGCTCCTTTCTGCACCTTTGTGTCACCACCAGCTGATGCTGTCCAGCCTGTTCTGGCACTGCTGGCAGAGAGCCGCTTCTCTGGAGGGGTTTTTGGGAGGCAGAGCTGGAAAAAAACAAAAAACAACCCCCCCCCCCCAAAAAAAAACCCAAAAAACGCCCCAAAAAACAAAAAAAAAAAAAAAAAAACAAAACAAAAAAAAACAAAAACCAAAACCAAACACACAACCCCCCCTGCCAAAAAAAAACAAACCCAAAAACAACAACAACAAAAAAGCAAAACAAAACTAAAAAAAAAAAAAATCAGGGGTAAGGGGGGAAAAAACCCCCAAGCCTTTGTTTTAACCTGGAGGGTGTTGTGCAGGTTCCAGGCAGGAGCTAGCTGAGATCAGCTCAGCTGGTTCAAGAGTGGTGCTAAAAACACCAATGTTGAGAGCTGGATCTGGTGATTCCTTCCAGCTCGGGATGTTTTGTGATCTGGAAATAAAGACTAAATGTTTCAAGTGGATTTTGGAAAATAAAAAATAATATTTAAAAAGTGGCGCCGTAGAATCATAGAATAACAAATTAGTTTGGGTTTGAAGGGGACCCTAAGGATCATCTGGTTCCAGCCTCCCTGATGTGTGCAAGGACACCTTCCACGAGCCCAGTCTGTGATGGATTTTGTGCTGTTGGTGTCTCCAGACCCCTCAACTCAACCACTGGCCCAGGCTGGGGTGTTGCACACCCCCTTTGTACTCAGCTGTTTGCAGCTTTCAGGAGCAGAGGTTGAATTTCACATTCATTAATGATCAGACTTGGACAAAAAAGAAACACAACAAGAAAAAATCCTGCCTCCCTTTCAGCTCAGTGAACCAACTAGAGGGCAGGGCTGGCCCATGCAAACTAATGTCGCAGACATCCTTCATGAAAAATCCTTCCTTAGCGATTTTTCCTCGTTAGAAGCTGCAATTTCAGCAACCAAATGTAAACAGTTTATTATCTGCTGCTGTGGAATGCAACAAGTCCACCTGTGACTGGCCCATTTTGGATGTTTATAATTAATGGCCAATCAAGGACAGAGCTATCTCAGACAGAGTCCGAGAGAGCTAAGTTGTTGTTCATTCTTGTCTATTCTTAGCTAGCTGTCTGAAAAAACCTTCTCTTTCTATTTCTTTTTAGTATAGTCTTAATGTAACATATCATAAAATAATAAATCAAGCCTTCTGATCATGGAGTCAACATCCTCATCTCTCCATCCTGAAAACCCCTGTGACCACGGTCACAAACTAACATAACCTGTGTTGTTTTATTTTAATCTGACTTCCACAAACCTACAGTATTTCTGTGCTGCCTGTTTGCTCTCCCTCCATGAATCCTGCTCTTCTCCACACTTTGATATAGCAGGGCCTCTATAATGCACACCCCAGACAGCTCCTCAGTGGTTTGGGGATTGACTGAAAAGAAAAGAAGGGATTTATGAGAAACAAAGAGATTTATGAATTAAAACAAGCCTGAGTGGTGCTATTTTAAATATGGAGATGGAAGTACTTTCCTCAGGAAAGTGTTCCAGGCTGTGGACCTTGCAGGCCTAAGAAAAGTCTGCCTGGGATCAGAGGGAGCCTTCCTTGGGTGCTGTGTAGAGCCAAGACTTTCCCAGGGTGCTGGGTGCCTCTCAAGGCCTCGATGGCTAAAAATGAAGACGGAAAAGCCCACATCCTTCCTTGGACATGGCTGACAAATGGCGCCTGTTTTGGGGAAAATAGAAAAAGATTAGTGCACGATTGAAATGAAATCTTTTAGTCTAAGCCAGCATTTATTTCATGTCTGGTTTCCTTTGTCAATGACTTCAGGGATATCTGGGATGTTAGAGAGGGAAGATGAACGATGCTGTAACACCAAGGTGTACACTAAAAAAAAAGAAGTCCGAGAATGTTTTTCCTTAAGGCGTTGAAATTTGCAGAAAGGAACAGCTGCCATCCTAAACCACTTTAAATATTAGTCACATCATTAACCACTTATTTTGATTCTGTTTTCATGTGGCTTTCAGTTTGCACACTTTGCCACAGCCAGAATTTCCTGACAAAGAGAATGAAATTGGCCAACTGATTCAGCCAAACAGTCCTCAGATGTTGGAGTCCTTATTACAATGTTCCCAGCACCAACTGCCTGGAACCATTTAATAAGATGGAATTGCAGTTTGAATGACACATATAATCAAAATTTTCATTTGTTTTCAGAAAGAAAATCCATCTAATCTCCAGCAGAAGAGAATGGAAGTGGGTTTGAGGCAGGCAGTCCATGTTCCACTATCAATTTAGATGCAATTCAAAATATAGGATTTGCCTTAATGGATTGTCAGGTCTTAATGTAGAGGGAGAATGCAGGTATAAGAAGGGTTATTGAATGAGAAGGAAAGACTATATTAAAAGACAACAAAAAAAATAAGAGAGGGAAAATAAAAGGTATATTTTTATGGCTGAAACCTGGAACTATTACATATGGTGGGATTTTTCAAAACCCTTCGGTCACTTGTTATATCCAGACCATTTTCCTGCTGTAGCAGAAGCGTTCCCTGTAGTCCATGATCCAATTTGCCAGGCAGTTTTCAATGACCCATGAAAGACATTAAAACAGTCCCTACATGGGTTATTACATCACTCCAGACTCCAAGATGAGATAATATAATTTTCATTACAGGGGAAACCCTCCATCCAAAGTGGCTTGCTTGGACAAGCAGCCAAAAGGAAGAAGTTTATTGCTTTTCCTGCTAGTTTAAAATCTGTAACATTGATTGTTTCCATCTTGGTACTTTGACTTTTCCTCCTCATTGTCATTCTCAAAGGAAGTCTGGCTTCTTCTCCCAGGGCTCAAATCCCAAAATTTTGTGGTTTTTGCTCTCTGCTCAGTCTCTCGTGTCATCTCAACTTTAATCATATATATTCTTTAGGAAAAATAAACAATAAAATTACTCTTCTTCTTGCCCACACATTTACCTCATTCACACACCTGCTAAACCCGGGGGTGTCCATGGCAAACACGGATATTTGCCCCAAACTTACTGAAGACATCAGAGCAGCATGGGTGGCACTTCAAACCCCTGGATCCTCACTGCAAAGCCTCAAGGGTTGGTCCATGAGCCCTGGTGACCCCAGGGCTGATTCTGTCAGACCTCAGCAGCTCTGTTGGGGCCCTGCAGCTCTTTCAGGTGCTCATCCCCACATGAGCCCTCTCCATCCACTGAGTGCATTTAAACACTGACCAGTGGCACAGACACCTCGCTGTGGGTTTTTAGCATATTTCTCATATTTCTGTTCAAATGCAGAGCTCGCCGTGTGCGCACCTGCCGAGCCCAACACTTAGCCCACCTGTAAGAGCCAAACACGCTCCAGTGTCAGTCATGCGTGCGCTCACGAGTCCCACACACACGGGAGGGAACATTTCCATTGCAAATCCGCCCTGCACCTCATCTGTCAGTAATTCCACCCTCCGGGGAGATGCGTGTGCTGGCAGTGAGAGGATTATGAAGGTGATTGAGCTTTGAAATGTATTGTTGCTCTCCTCAATAGCGCTGATTGGCAGCGGTGATTAACTGGGGAGGGCAGGGATGGGAATTCACAGGCTGACCAGGCAGAGCAGGGATGCAATCAGCTCCAGCAGTTGCCAACAGGGGCTGGTTTTCCTCTGGAGCAGCTCTGTGGTTCAGAGGGAGGATGGATGGCAGTCACCCACCAGGTGAGGATACACACTGCTATAAGTAAAGATCTGCCAATTTTTTTTGGAAAAAAAAGGAGTTGCAGAACCAGCTAAACCAGTTGCTGCCAAGGTGAAATTCTACCTGTTTGTTATTGTAATCACCGGTAGTTCTTCTTTTGCATCGGTATGGCCCTGCCTGGGGCCAGGTTGCCCTTCTCCCAGATGGTGAGAGAGGGGACATGGGGAGGGCATCAGAGAGAATGCAAAATAACCTCGGGACCAGCATGCCATGGGAAGCCACGCCACCAAACTTACCGAAAGAACCCCAAAACCAACGAGCCAATACAGAATTTAGAGATTAGAGTGATGTCTGGATGTGAGGAACAAAGTACTGAACCTGCAGAGATCCTTTGTTGCCCCTCGCCCTGAACACAGACCACAGCTGGAACCAAGACCCCGAGACTGGAAAATTTCCATAACTGGGAAAAGTATGTGGCTATGCCCAGTGGGCTCGTGAGATTGGGTCCCCCAGCTCTGTCCTTTAGTGGACAAAGCTGCACTTTTTTGCTTCTCCGAGTCACCGTGGGAGCGATGATGCAGAAGCCACGGACCCGTTGAGCTTCCTAACCTTGAGCTGATCACATTTAATAGAGGCATAAAAAAGGAGAAAAAGTCTCCTGCCCTGTTTATTTCACACACCCCTTGCAGGACAGATGGGAGCAGGAGTTTGGATATTTCACCTTTCTTTTTCTTCCTATCTCTGGTGGCTTCAAAGGAAGATCCAGTTGTGAAGATTCTGTCTCCTAAACATTGAACTTCAGAAAGCCGCAGTCCAAACAGGATTTCATGGTAATTCCCTCTCCTGCAGTGCTCTGGAGGAGCTGGGTTCCTGCTTCTTTTTCCAGCTCAGTCATCGATTCAACTTGGATTTTCTACTTGGTCACATTTTGGGTCTTGGCAGTGCTGGAAATGCCCAATTTCTAAGGAGAAAAGAGGGATATTGTCAGAAAATTAAAAGATGCTCACAGTGGGATCCAGGGGATCATACTCATATCACAAATACACTAAATTTAATTTGATTCTCTGGGTTATACCTGGTGGCATCTGAACTGTCTCTATTGGCCTGGAAAATGTTCGGACCTAGAGGAAAACACTTTTCTGATCTCATGTGACAGCTCCTATCTCCAGCAGCAAATGTTTACTGAGCTACAAAAAATATCAGAACTGTAAGGGTGGAAACAGAGTATTTATGTCTAATATGATACTCCAAGGAACAGCCATCAAAAACAGGCTTCTAGTTTCTGAAGATTGTCAAGTGCCCAGCAGAGTTACTGCACCAATTTTCCCTTTTCCAGGTTTTAATTCTTGACTTCCCTCACAAGGCAGAAGACAGATGAGTTATTTCAACAGTTGCAGACAGTTGCTATTTCCTCACAGCCTCATCTCTTCCCTCAGATATGACACAGCTACCAGAGCAAACTTCCCAGTGCAAAGGTCCCCAGAGGAGGGTGTTGCTTGTATTGTCTTGGAGCACAGTTGTGTATCAGCCCTCCTCATCCCATTTCTTGGTCAGGTTCCATCATTTGGGCCGATCAGAGAGGAAACTCCATGGCCCCAACCTCTCTTGCTCTGCTGCTCACTCACACAACTCCCAGAACCCATCAGCAACAAGTTTCCCCTTATTCTAATGTTCATTCCACGAGCTGCAGAAGCAACACTTTTCAGTATTAAAATGTAATAAATGATTTCACCATAATGAAATTATTAATTAACTAGAGAGACATTTAGACCCTTTGTTGAACAAAACCCACTAATCTTCTGGTGCATTAGGACTGTCTGGTCTGCTCTGCCTGTGAGGCAGCGATCCCACAGCTGGCAGACAGCCAGGGGCTGCAGAGAACCTTGTGCTTTTTTCCTGTCAGAGCATTTCTGACAGGCCTCAGCAGCAGCTCTGCTCACAGGCACCACCAGCTCCCAGCTTCTGGATCCTATCAAAGACAGGAAAAAAAGGAAAAGGTAAACATGGATGGGGGGGAGATAGATGGGGAAGCTCGGCTGACCAGCTTCCCACCAAAAACCTGCCATTTGTCAGATGCCCAGTGTAAAAGGCTTCTAAAAGAATTTAGAGAGGATATTTTTGATATCTGCCTTGAGGACATCTCTGCAGCAGACCAACATGATGGCAGGCAGCAGCTGCAGGGCAGGATGAGGCACAGGAGTGAGCAGCTGGCACAGCAGTGCCCTCCAATTTTGATCCCCGTAGCCCCACACCGGTTTGCCCACTGCTTCACCAGGCTCATGTCACTGCCCAGGGACAGCAGATAGCCACAGAATAACAAATAAACGTTCACAGAAACATTCATTCTTTAAGAGTTTAGGCTCAGACTGGATGGATTTGTAGTGAATTTGGTAACTCCCACCACAACCTGAGGCACAGGTCCTCTGCCACACCACCAAAGTCAGCCTGCAACCAAGCCAGCACCTTTCTTTGGTATTGAGGAATCTTAAGCCAAGATTTTAGCCTTCTCTTGAAGCCAACTGAATTAATCAATTCCTCCTTGGCATTGAAATAAACTCACTTTCTGCTAGGTGGGTCAAAACCTCACAATCTATTTTGGCTGTTCTGTTCCCATGAATTCCATTACAATAGGTTGCAGAGGGGAAGATTAGAGGGAAAGGCAGAGCCAGCAGCATGCCTTGCTTTATGAGGGGGAAAAAAAACCACACACACAATTTATTTTTCATTGCTTTATGATGAATATGAATTCAATTACATGCAGAGGAGAACTGCTGTAGTCAGTCAGAATTATCCTCCGCTAGTAGCAAACATAATGGCTTTTAACAAGGAGAGCTTATCATCAAGCTCGAGTCTGTGTTGCACCTGAGGAACCTGCACAGGGAGACAATGCCTGTCACATCTGGGAGTGGATCTCCCATCTGCAGGAGGGAGGGAGAAGCACGGGGTTAGTGGAGCACTCTGGTCACTGCCAGTCCTCCACCACACGTGTCAGGGTAGCAGCCACAGGCAGCAGGGAGCAGGAGCATCACCTGCACCAATGTGAGCACAAAAGCTGCAGAGATGCTTGTCTCCCTCCTGGATTCTGCCATTTTTGCCACCAGACAAAAGCCTCCCTCTCCCTGGGCAATGTTTCCAACAGTTGGGTTAAGTTTTGTGCACCAAGCTCCCAAGCTTAGAGGCCATGAGTGCAAAGAAGGCAGTGTCCATACAAAAGGCATCAGAGCACCCAGGAACCCCAGACACACCTGAGTACATCTGTGTCCTCTCATTTATCAGCTCTGCTCATGCCAGAGCAATGCACACCTGTGCAGGACCAGGAGACCTTCTAGGTCCCTCTCAGTCCTGACTGAGCAGAAAGCACCAAGCATTGACCCATCCATGCTTGGGACAAAGTGCCTCAGCACAGCTCTCCCAGAGCAAGGAGCAGCTCAGCTTGGGGAGGAGGATGAGTCTCACCAAACCCCAGGGATTCCCTCAAAAATTCTGCTGCTTCCATGGCAGCCCTGCAATGCTCAAGGCCCCTGGTCCTGCTGTCCCACTCCCCAGAAACAGCAGTGGCTGCATTTCCCCAGCTGCCACAGCATCTAAAAGAGAAATTCTCAAGCAAATGGGAAGAGGGAATGAAAATTTCCACATCCTGTGCATTAATCTCATGCATGGTGAAATTCTCCTGGGGTGTCACTAATGTTTGGGCAACACTGGTATATTCAGGTTTTCTTTCTTCCAGGTAACTCTCAGATGTTTCTTTGGGAGAAGCCAGGGGGCAAATGGGAGGGCTCAGGGAGCAGCCAGGTGAGGCTGAAAGGAATCATTCTGTGTTTTGAGCTATTAAAACCCAGCTCTGGAGCAGCCAACATGCCAGGCTGTGCTTCCCAAAGGAGGCTGGTGGAGCTGCACTTCCCAGGAGGAGCTGCTCTGCCTTCCTCCAGCACACACAAGATTTCCTCTGTTGTAACAGCAAAATGCTATTTTGGACCAGCTGTCTGGAAAGAGATGCTCAAATCTTGGCCAAAACCAAACATTTCACATTTCGTCTCTGCTCTTCATCAAACCACTTCATGGTCATTTGTGGGTTAAGCTTTGCATCCCCTTCAGCGTGGAAAGGGAGTGTTGCTGCTCTCTAGAGTCAGGAGAAATAAGAGAAATAAAACATGGACCATCTCATTTCGTGGTCAAATGTCACAGACATCTTTTATGAAAAATCCTTCCCTTAGGATTTTTCCTCCTGAGAAGCTGAGAGGCCTCAGGAACAAAATGTAAACATTGATTATCTGCTGCTGTGGAATGCAACAGGTGCATCTGGGATTGGGCTCATGTGGTTGTTTCTAATTAATGGCCAATCACAGCCCAGCAGGCTCAGAGAGCTGAGCCACAAACCTTTGTTATCATTTCTTTCTATTCTATTCTTAGCCAGCCTTCTGATGAAACCTTTTCTTCTATTCTTTTAGTATAGTTTTAATATAATATATATCATAAAATAATAAATCAGCCTTCTGAAACATGCAGCCAGATCCTCATCTCTTCCCTCATCCAAACACCCCTGTGAACACCTTCACAGCCAAACTTATGAATCAAGGCAGAGCAAAGCTCATACAAACCCTGGACATCTCTGCTCCCATCCCCATGCATTTGGTCCTCAAAGCACGAGATGGCTCCAGCCATTTACAAGCAGGGAAGGTGTTTAATCTCATTTCCACCCAGGTGAGGCTGCTGGTGGGTGACCCCATCCCAGCCTGGAGCCTCCCAAGCCCCGGCCCACCCTGCAGAGGCAGAAGGGGAGCTGAGCTCTGCCCTGAGCACAGCAACTGTGCTGCCTCTGGGTCTGGAATGAGGCTGTGTCAATACACAAAATCTATGGGCTTGAATCCTGCCATCTGCTCACCAGACTTGATTGAAAGTGTAGGAATTACATGAAATTACCTGATTATGTGCAGGCTGACAAATAACAGCAGACATTGCAGCCCAGGCTGAACAGGAGCGTGGCCATTCCTCTCTCTGCCAGAGGAGAGAGGGATTTGCCCTGCTAATAACAAGCATTGCAAGTTTCTTCTCCTTTTTTAATCTGAGTTTGGAGAAGAAAAACATCCAAATTGCACATAATAAGTGGAACACAGAGAAAAAGAGCCAGCTGCACTCACAGATGTTACAGCACAACCAAAGGTGCTTTTCTATTTCCTCTCCCCCTAGAAAAAGCCATAGACATCCAATGAATAAAGCAGGAGATTTCCTCGATAGAATTAATAGCATGCAGTCCTTCCTGACTTGCCTTTAATCACACTCAGCACCCCAGTGGGCCTGGGAGAGAAAATCAGCATTACTCATTGACTCAGGCAAACTCGGAGTGTTTGTCAACCACCCCAATCCTTCACAGCTTTAATGCTGCAGTTTGGGGCACAAAATCAGGAGCTGTGGGCAGCCCTTGGAGCTTGGCTGCTCACTGGGGGCAAAGCTTGGATTAGAGTCAATTGACATCTCACTTGAGCACAACCAGTGTTTACAAATGTCTGTAGGAAAAGCCTAATTAGGTGGACTCAGTCAACTTAATTGATTTGCAGCGAGCTTCAAGTTTATATTTATGTAAATTCCTGGAGGTGCAGAGGCTTTGGCTCACTTAAAGAAGGTGGCTCAGAGGTAGATGTGCCTGTCAGTGTATAGGATGCACACAGACTGTCCATTCTGGGTCTGTTACACCCTGTTATCAGTGGGGGTATAAATGGTGTGGTTTCAAGTACCTGTGCAAGCCTCCAGCTCCAGAAGCACCTGAGAAGCTTTGTAAATTAGGAGATGAAGGGAAGAAAGGAGTTCAGGTGTGGCTGAATCTGAAAATGTTTCAAGATTTGTAAAAAAAAATAAATAAATAAATAAATTGGAGGTTTCTAAGAGGTCTCTCCTGGTCTGGTTCAGCCCAGAGCACAGCGAGGTGTGGCACAGGGGGAATTCTGCCCAAAGAAAAAGCAAATCAAGTGTGAGTCATAGGCAAGGAGTGCTTAGAGAATATTGCAAAGCGGAGCTCCCATCCATCAGAAAATCTGATTACCTGAATGTGTTTTGTTTGGAACCATTTCTACCTGCATCAATCAAGAAGTTTAGCTTTGCTGAGCAGCTGGGCTCCTCCTGAGGCCTCACTCACACACCCAGCAGAGCAGAGCTCAGGGGAACACCTGACTGGTCCTTGGGCAGGACCAAGCCCAGGGAGGGACAGGAGCCACTCTCAGGCAGCAGAGGGACATCACAGCACATCCGACCTACATCTCCTGCAGGAGCTGAACCAGCTCTGGAAAGCACAAAGAGATACTGAATTCACTGAAAATGACATGTTTTGATTTGGCTTAACATGCCAAGATAGTTTGATCTGGATCCACTAGACTGGAATGATACATTTCATTTAAATCTTCTGGATGAAAGAGAAAAGTCTATGCATTGATTTGATTTAAAATATTTTATATTTCACGGAAGATTATATTTTTACAGAAACTGCATTATCCACATACACAAACACTTAAGCACCTCTAATTACCACACGTCAGTGAGTTTGCTAACAGATTTCTTGGGATCTCTGGAACCTTATTCTCAGTTATGGTAAAGCTATTTTACATCTTGTTACTCCCTGCTACCTAGAGCCATAAAACGGGGATGAAAATAGTTATGGAGAAAGAGTAAGAGCCTGCAGCCAGAGCACATTTCTCTCTGCCTGGGTAGAGGCATGGGAGCTGAGCCTGTCCCCACCTGCCAGCTCTGCAAGAGTCACCTGGTGATGGGGAAGGTGAGACAAAACCGCCCGAGGCTCTCAAAGGATCCTTCCAAGGGGCCCTGGTTGCCCTGCAGGCAGCAGATGGGGTTTGCAGCACAGCCTGCCCAGAAGGACCGAGGTTTGGGATGCTGCAGCTCCCAGGCCAGCCAAGCCCAGGGAAGTGTTAACACAGCTCCTGTGCTCCAGTTTGTGCTGCAAAATGAGCCTGCCCTCCTGGGCTGCAGGATGATTGCAACACGCTTAAATACCTCATTAATGAGGCCTCTGTGAGCACCACGGAGACAAGCAGGATTGGAGAGGGGCAGGAGCCTTTGTGCTTTCTCCTTTTCCACAGGGGAGAATTCAACTCACCGTCCAATTTGCAATTGCTGAGACAAAACTGCGCACACGGAATTGGATTTGCCAGCACAGTTTGTGCCTCCATCTAATTGTTTTTTAAACTTTGCATCTTGGGAAGAATTAGCAATCATGGTGTTCTTAGAGACTTCAGGTTCCTTTATAAAATTTTCTTCCCGTTATATCCCATATGTTTCTATTGCTCTCAGGGAAACAGAGCCAAGTCATCCTCTGACTAAGACCTGGTAATTCACAAGGCACATCAATCTGCTGGACAAAGCATTTCCAGTCTGTTGAAGAGATTAAGACAAACTTCTCCAGTGAGGAAATTCATACCAGGAATAAATATAAATCTTGTTAACACGATTATTTGTGTTCTTTTTAATGGTGCATGCAAAGATAGAATAATGTTCTTAAGGTTTGGGTTTTGTTTTTTAACAAGAGGAGGAGTGAGAAGGTGTTCTTGGGAGGATGTCTGATGAAATCCACTGAGGCCTGGTATTTGCAGGAGTCATTCCTTCAAGCCTTGCCAGCCCTGACTCAGGAGCACCAGGAAAGCTGAGATGCAGGAGCAGCTTTTGCCACCCTTCCTGATTTGACATCTGCTGGAATTAAAAATACTTCAGGCTTTACCTAATAGTGAGACATAACCACTGCCAAAGGCCACACCATCATCCAGGATATGCTCCCACCACCCACTTTGACAATTCACACCCCCTTGGCTCCTGTTTTAAAACCTCCTCTGTGGCATTAAATGTGAGACAAAGGCTTGGACCTTAAAGATCTGGCCTCTGATGGCTTTAGAAAATTTCTGAGCCATTTGAATTTTTGAGCTTAAAACTAACATTGGGTCTGGTTTTTTTTAAAGTGTTCTTAAATCCTCCTACTCAGGGAAAAAGGATAAAAATATCCCACCACACCTGCTTAACTTGCCCACTTGCAACAGCTTTGTAAGAACAGGTGTTTCAAAGTTTTCCCCTGAACTGCTTTTTTTGAGCATTTGACAGGTTAGATATTTAGGGATTAGGGCAATGTGCACCAAAAGAGAGAAAAAGCCAAGAACCCAAGGGGTTTGTGGGAGCTTCCCACCCATGGCAGCACTGTAACACCCCTCCCTTCCCTCTGGCCCCCACAAACCCCTCTAAACTCATTTCCTGCCTCAGAGGCTGCTTCCCTCTCCTTTGCTCTGTTGTAATCTTGGGCAGACTCCTAAAAATAGAAACTCTACCCTGACATCTGTGCCTTTCTCATGTCAGTAAAAGCAGGGCACGAAGTGCTTTTAATCAGCTTCTCATCTCTGGAATAAGGAGGATTTCCCCTCTCTGCTCCGCAGCCACGGATGGCAGATGTTTGGTTTTGCTCCCTTTGGCCACTGGCAGTGGCACATTCTGAGCTGCTGCAAAGCACCAAAGCTCTGCACCAGCTCCTGGCTCTGGGAAACCTGGCTGTCTGCTCACATCCATGCTCTGGAAGCAATCTTTAATCTTCCCAACGTTCCCTTCAGGCTCTTTGTTCCAAGGCTGCAGAATGTCTTCACACAGCCTCAGATTCCAGAAGGGCAATGTAACCCCAAGGCAAAGGGTGAAAATGTGAATGTGATTTTTCTGGGGGGAGATTGGTTGGTTCTTTTTTTTAATAATAAAAAAATACAAAAGAAAAAAGAACAACTAAACAAAACCCCCTACCATTAAAGTGGTGGCCAGCTTCCTCTCTTATGAAGATGCTTAATCTGCTCATTTCTTTGAACATCCAAGCCACAAAGTTCTGTGCTTCCTCCTCTATTCATCCCTTTTTTTTCCTTCAAAATATGTTTGTATTGTAGCACAAGCACCAGATACAAGTCCTGGTTTGCAATTGGTCATAAAATCTGTTTGGCAGCTCATACTTCCCACCCACTTTTCCCACCTTGAGCTTGCTGATGGGTAGGACTGACCCACACACGGGCTCATCCGTTACAGATTTTATTTGTACCTCACCTGCAAAGGAGAGGGGCTGTGAAACCCAAGAGTTTGAATACTGAACAGTGTTTAAGCACACCTCACACACATTTCCCTGGATAAGATCCTCTTCCTTTCTGACAGACCCAGATTCAGCCCACCCAAGGCAGACCTGTGACATTGAAAGGTAAATCTTATTTTTTAAGCTGGGGGAGGGCAAAAGAAACATAGGCAAGAGCTAAGTGAAAGCAGAGGACAAGAACACAGAGAAATTTTCAAGCTGACAGCTCTGCAGGTGATGGGTGAGACTGAAACAGAACCAAAGCTGCTCACCAGACCTTTGAGGCCATCTGAGGTGAGACAGAATCAGCAAAGATTTCATTACTCACAAATCCCTCCAGATGTCTTAAATAATTCATAGCAAGCTCTGGGACATAAAGACCAGGAGTTCCATTAGGAGGCCCATTGCATTGTTTTCTCTTCATTAGGGTGAGTCACACAAAACACATTATTACATAAAGCAGGATGTCTCATTAATGACATCACTCTGGGGCTGCAATGTACCAGTGCCTGCGAGAGCTCTGGGAGCCTCAGTCCTTGTCCTTGTTGCTCCAGAGAGTCCCACAGTGCTTCCCTGCAGAAAGCCACCCTCAGTCCCAGCCACGCTGTCCCTGGGGTCTGGCTGTGCCTTCTCAGGTTTTGTGTTGCTGAAATGGCTCCCAAGGTATCAGAAATTCTCTTTTTTCCCAGCCCCACAACCAAAGAAGAAGTTGAGATTCATTGGTTCTGCTTTTCAAGGTTGTTTATCTTTTCTTATCTATTCCATTCTTTCTCTGACCTGCTGAGATCTGTCCAGCAGGTCAGGCTGTGGCACAGCCCCTGCCCTTGGGGTGGTGTTGGCTTTTTATTCCAAGAACCAGGTGTACTTTATTTACAATAATTTTCCAATATCTATCACATATGTTAGACAGTCTGTCTCTCCTCTAAACCAATCCAGAAGCACCACCATCCCAGCAGAAGATGGAGGACAAGAAGAAGAAGAAGGACAGGACATGCCCAGATTCCTCCATCCTGCCTCTTGAACCCCCATTCTGAATCCCCAAAATTCTACTTTTTCACCCTGTGACAAATTAACTATTATTCTACTCAAATTCTTGTGACTTGTACATCTTTGCACAAAGCTGGTAGTTGTTTCCATGGGTTAAAATCAAAGGCACAGGTGTCTTTGACTCTGTGCCAAGGTCTCTGAACCCCTGCCAGGGTCTGGAATCACCCAGGGCAGCCAGAGGAATGTCCTGGTTCTGACAGTGACTGTGCCTGGGCGTGCTGGGCCTTTCCCCAGCAATGCCACCTCTCCCAGGAGCTGCCCCATAGGACACAAATCTCCTCATGCTCGCCCCAAGCACGGCACAGCTCCAGCTGGGCACCCAGCAAGGGAAAACCCATCCCTGAGCTGAGATCCTGGCACCACTGTCACCTCTGGGAATGCACCAGAGGCTAAAGGAGAGCGTGGATCACTGCAGGGTTTGGGGTACCAGCAGTGCTGCACTGTGGATTTTGGAGCACAGCAAGCTGCAGCACTTCAGTGTTTGCCCACACAGGCAGGGCAGACCTGGGGCCCTGCATTTCCACACCAAGGCCAGCCCTGTTGGCACAGATGATGGCGCAAAGGGGTCGTTCTCACTTCAGTCCTGCCTCCTGCAGGTATCCAGATGAGGGGAGCTGAATTTCCTGAAGAAAAATATCTTGCAGTGCATGGGGAGAGAGTCCAGGTTCCTCCTGTCGCTGCTGTGGAGACAGCACAGACCCTCCCTGGGGAGGAACCAGCATTAGCTGGGCGCTGCAGGCTGGCAGTGGGGCCTCTGCCCACTTTTGGAGCTCAGCAGTGCAGCTCCCTCCCACCTTTTCAACAAAAATTGTTGTTATGAGAGACACCACTTCACAAACCCAGTGTTCAAAAATCTTCACCATCCTGTGGAAGCCCGCTGCAGCCTCAGGGTTGAGGTGAACATAATAAACTGCCCAGTTCCCTGCAGGCTCCTTGCCAGAGCCCTGCAGTTCTCCAGGCAGGACCGTGCTCAGGGATGGATGCTCAAACCCTGCAGAGGTGTGAGAGAGATCAGAGATGTCAGTGGGAATTGGGTTTCACTGGTTGGCAGGGGAGAGGATCCTGTAAGTGATTCAGGGGAGCATCGAGGTCTGCACCCACAGAACCTTTCAGAGCAGCACTCACCCCATGCCAGGTCATGTCCAGAGCCCACACTTGGACATTACCAAAATATTGCTGCCAGGAAAATCTTGGTTGCCTGCACAGAATCTCTAAAATTTACTGCTGGGGAGAAGGGAAAAGGTCAGGGAACGTCCTTTGTTTGTGTTTTGCTCTCCAGCAGCTATTCCATGTGAGTGTATCCAAATGCAGCAGCAGTGACAGGGACAGATGATCTAGAACTCCCTGCATTATTAATACACAGTGAAAGATGAGGCAGCTTTTGTGAAAAGTATCTCTTTGCATGTTTAATATACAATGATCTAACCTCAACACACCGCCATTGACGGTGCTGGATTAATACTCAGCTAACATTTTAAGTCCCATGAAAAGAAGAGAAAATATTTACCAAGTTCAAACACTCCTTAATGTTCCAGGCTTGGAAGTAGAGCTGTTAAGATCAGGAGAACAAAACAAGAAGGTAGGGAGAGGAAATTCAGTGATAAATACCAACAGAAGTGAAGTAGAAGGGGAAACAAAGAGAGGAAAAGTGGAGACAGAGTTCAAGTTATGCCCACTGTCGCAGATATCTTTTATGGAAAATCATTTCTGTAAGATTTTTCCTCCTGAGAAGCTGAGAGACTTCAAGAACAAAATGTAAGCAATGATTATCTGCTGCTGTGGAATGCAACAGGTGCATCTGGGATTGGCTCATGTTGGTTGTTTGTAATTAATGGCCAATCACAGTCAGCTGGCTCGGACTCTCTGTCCATGACAGAAGCTTTTGTTATGATTCTTAGCTATTCTATTCTTAGCTAGCATTCTGATTAAATCCTTTCTTCTATTCTTTTAGTATAGTTTTAATGTAATATATATCATAAAATAATAAATCAAACCTTCTGAAACATGGAGTCAGGTCCTCGTCTCTTCCCTCACCCAAGAACCCCTGTGAACACGGTCACAGCCCACACTCCACCAGCTCCAAGGAATTCAGCCTTCCCCATGGGATGCTCAGACTGTGACACAGAGAGATGCAGCCCCACACCTCACAGTGCTGGAAGGGGCTGTCCTCACTCCGTGCTGAGCCTCCAGCTCTGCAAGGTACCATCCACTCATGAGTGCCTTGTTTAGAATGAGCAGCTCACCCCAGCACTCCAAACCACAGATCCTTATCCCACCACTGCACAAACTTCATTCACAGCTCCTGGAACCAGCCCTCATCCCAAGCCCAGCCTCATGACAACCAGAAAAAAATAAGCAGCAAAACCTCTACGGCAGCAGGGGAGTGAGGAGAAAAGATGGGGTGTGCCAGGCCCTTCTCCTCCATGAACCCTGAGTGGTCCCGTTGTGCCTCATCCTCTAAAGGAAGTGGGAGGATGGCAGAGCCAAGCCTTTAAGCTCTGTAGTCACCAAATCCCAGGAATACTTTATCCTAAGCTCTTTAACATGGAGTGCCTGAGCAGCACGTGTAGAAACCAGCCCTAATGCTTGCAGACAAGCCAGGAGTCCAGGAGACATGGGTTTCTTCCTGTTATGTTAAGCTGAAATAGAATTATATGGTCTTTAGTTTACCTTGCCATGCAGGCACATTAGGCATGGATTTCTCTAAAGCCAGAACATCACAAGCTACCCAAACAGCCCTGTCATTGCAATTTCACAATTTCCCTCTTTTGTGCATCTCTCAGCTCTGACTGCAGGAAAATTTCATCTCCTCAGCCCACTGCCATCTGGAGCAAGGTTCAGACTCAGTCACAAGCAGAGAGGGAAAGGATATTTCTGGAGAACAGTGGGAAGGTTAACGATGAGTGTGCTTGGAACTGGTGATCTCTTTCTGTGTTTCACTGTGACATTCTGGTCTCCACTGCATCATCTGGAACCAGTCAGTGGAAGTTATTGGGAAGATAATAAAGACTTCTGAGATCTGACAAAATCTGGGAGCTACAAACCTCAGTCAGCAAGGCAGGGAGGGTTTCCCCAAAAGATTATCCATCTCAAATTATCCAAGTTCATCCAAGAGACTGGAGTAGGTCCTAGATCATCTGCAGAGCATCAGCAGGAGATCCTCAGCAGCTGCAGGGACTTTGTGTCTGAGCCACCCCAGCACCCATTCAAATGGGTGAATTCCAGGTTAAGCTTCAGAGGGAACATCAAAACTTTAATTACTGGGTTAAAAATGGCCATCTGAGGGTGGCTTGTACCCTCCTGCCATCGAGGAAACAGGTGGCACCCACTGCTCTGCACAGCTCAAGTAACACCTCACCTTCCAAACCACATTCCTGTTGTGGTCTGGATCATTCCACCCTTCCTTCAGCAATGCCTGGAATCTCTTTGAAGGGCTCCAGCTCCCTGGCAACCTTCCTTGGCCATTTCAGTGCTCTTGCTCCTTCTGCTGAGAAAGGTGAGGCTCCTCCACACCCCCAGGGCAGAGCCCAGCAGGAGAAAAGCAGAGATGCTGATGCTGCCACTGGTAGGTGCTACCAGCTCATGTCAGACAGGCTGTTTGTTTCTGCTGGGCTTAGCTGGAGGTGCTTGGATGCTTTTACACAACTTGACATCCACCCCTCAGATAAGCTGCATCCCCAAAGAGGCCAGAGACGGGCCAGCATTGCTCCTGGTGCTATTTGCAGCTTTGTCCAGCACACAGCACGGGGAAGGAGAACAGCTGCAGCTCAGGCAGTTGCACAAGCTGCTGCTGGCAGGGCTGTTGCAGGCAGTGCCTGTCAGCTCTGGGTGAGCTGGACACTGCTAATCGGGCAAAGCTGTTGTTTGTTACCCCCCTCGCGGTCTCTTGACTTTTCATCTTGATTAAAGACCATGCTGAAGGATGGAATTAGCAAGGCAGGGCTCCTAATCCATTCCCTGCTCCTGCAATCCAATCCCCTGCCCACGTGCTCAACCTCAGGGCTACCAATTAGGGGCACCAGCTGCTAGCCTGGATGCCAGGGCCAGGAGCTATTAGTGCACAGACCATTAGCTTTAAAAGGCATTTGGAACTTCTGAATGCATTAGCTTGGTGTGATTGACATGCACGGCAGCCATATGTGGCTCGCTGGCCTTTCTGTCAACCATTTTTTCTCCAAAAATGTGGTGGCTTGCTGGAGTGATCTTGGTGCAGCATCTCGTAAAAGCATCTTACCCAGGACAGTCAGGTTCTGTGTTAGTTAAAGAGCTGTTACCTACTTTAACCAAATGCCTTGGCATCTTTCCTCTGAGACAGGAATGGCAGTAGGTTGGATGAAAGGTTGAGGATCTGGTCTCTATTTTTAGCCCTGTCATTTACCCAGTCAATGGTTCCAGGGAAGTCATTTCCCATCTTTCTGCTTCAGCAACCCCATCTGTAAGGTGGTAATGATGAGTCTGTACCATAGGGTTTTGAGATCTATGCTTGTAAAAAATACAGTAAAACTCAGAATTGCCATGTCTGCCTAAAGAAAGGGTGGAGAGGAAGCCCCACGGGCCCTTGCAGCAGTACCTGCATGGATTTTTTTGCAAATCCTGTTCTGCCATGTCGCCAGGCCTGGATCCACTCTGGTGTCCTTGGCAGTCTCTGCAGGGCTGTACCTGTCCCTGGGTCCCCAGGAGTGGTGGCACCAGCAAGCTGTGCAGGCCATTCCCCAAGATGATGACAGGAAAGCATGACAGAGGGAGGTTTTATTACAACTTTGTGGCTGATCAGTCCATCAACACAGCCAGAGGCATTCAGTCATTGATTTCTGCTTGTTTGCCTCACACCATCTTCATTCCCTCAATCTCAATCATAGCTCAGTGCTCACACTCACCCCACTTCCCACTCCAGCCTGGGACAACCAGCACGTCCCCTCTCTCCTTCTCCTCTCCTCAGCTGCCTTCCAGGAGGGATCCTGCCATGAGGACCTGCTCTTTGGGGTAACTAATAGAATTGGATTGGAGCCTACCTGAGCGTAGTGCTGGCACAGCAGGTTCATGTTATTGAGGCCAGTGCCAGGAGGGAGAGCCAGAACCCTGGGCTGGGAGCTCCGTGTCCTGTGGCAGATGGGGGATGTCCATCAGGAGACACCTGGCTGCCCAGCCATTAACCCTGACCTTCAGGCATGAGCCAGGTGGCAAACCAGAGCCTTACCTCTCAAAAACTAGTTAAAACCTGCCTGAGCCCACTGCAACCTGGCTGCAGGGAGATCCTCCCATTTCTTTCCCAGCTTTTTTGTTTAAAGCAGAGCCATCATGGAATTTGGAGTTCAAATCTCTAAAAGGAACATTATAATATGAAGTTCTGATAAAATTTCCAGGCCTTCCCACTTTATATAACTGGAAAATGCCAGCAAAAGTATTTAAAAATATTTTAATATGATGGCCTTTAGCTAGATTCTTGACATGCAAACATTAAATCAGTGTCACTCTAAGCTGGTTTTTAATCTTGGGCCTGGCAGATTTTTCCAGCTCAGGACAGTTCTTTTGTCATTTGAAATAACTCTCCCCTCAGCAAGACACACATCCTTCAACTTACCCAGATGGTCTCCTCCTCCAAGCTAGAATAATGTATTTAAATTTATCCAATGGTTTTCATGACTCAGATTTCCCATCACTGGCTGGTTTTTAACCGTCCTCTGCTCCACCTGTTCAGACATCACAGCAACCCTCTCCCTGGCTCCTCAGTGCAGGAGGGGCTCATGCAGCAGTTCCAGAGAAGCTTCACAGTCACAAAACCCACAGTCTACAGCTTGGTCTGTGGCAGCTCTGGAGAGGAACCCTTGGCTTTTAGAATCTGCTTCAAAGTTTTGTTTCTTCTGGGGAGGAAAGGTACAGCCTGAAAGCAGCCATGTAGATCTCCTGCTCAGATGGAAAAGGACAATTTGATTCCACCACATAACTCTGTCCTCTGAATATTTCTCATCTAACTCCAAATCCAATCCAACAGAAAACTCATCCAACAACCACAAGCACAGCAAACTCACTGTCCCCATAAACAGATCATTTTCTGGTTTGGACTACAGAAGAGAAATGCAAATCCTTGCATACAGAGGTTTCATCCTCTGAGTGGATTGCACCAGAACAACAGGCAGGGATTTTAAATAACACACAAGGGATGAAGGTGCCCCTCTGTACAGCTGTTCCTTGGGATCTGAGCTCCTGCACCACACAGATCCTTTTGAAAATGTCACAACAGGACTCCTATTCAAACAAAGATATTTTCAGGAAAAAAAAATGTCCCAAAGTCCTACTGACATTCAATAAATCCTTTGAAACTGCTGACAGGAATGTGAGGCGGCTCATCATGGGCTGGAGCAGCTGAAAGCCAAATGCAGGGAAAGCAGGTGGGAGAGAGGATGAAGTGAGATGAAGCTGGGAGAGGAAGGGGTGGAAGGAAGAGGCATAAAAGGCTGGCTACTGCTTGGATGAGCTGCGAGTTTGGGTTTAAATGTAATTTGGACTTTGAGAAGGCAAAAGTTAATTAAACTATAGGATATTGTCCTGCCACCATTTTCCATAGGCTATTTCCAGCTGCCACAGAAATCACAAACTGTTTAAAACCATTCCTCAGTCCTAGTCCAGACCCACAGGGCACCAAATGCACAAACCTCAGGCAAGAAGCTGGCTCCAGAAAAGGACAAATGATGGCAAACAAAGTCTTGCTTCAGGAGCCCTACAGTTTAATCCAGCCAGGGTGGGCTGTAGCAGCTTAGAGGTAAACAAGGTAAATGTCTAGAAGCAGAAACCCAAATGAATGAGAGATGCTGCATGTTAAAAAATTAATCCCCTTGCCATAAAAGACAGAACAGGAAGGGAATTTCAGCAAGGGCTAACAGGCAAGGAACTAATTACAAATTTAACTCTTCAATCATGTGCACAATCAGACAAAACCATCATAAATATAAGGCAGCAATTTTGGTAGCAAAATGTTGACAAAATTACCATACATGATCCCCCAGCTCAAGCAGCAAAGCTCTACTGGAATATGTCAAAATGGAGCTGGTGGGGAGTCTTCCAGGCTTCTTATTTTAAGATGTAAGGAATACTTTGGGATTAAACACAGAGCACACCATCTCTCAATCTGTCACAGTGACAGCACGCCCTTACATCCTCTGACCTTCGAAAGACAATAATTTGTGAGGCTGCCTAATGCTCATCCATCCTTCAGCATGTTCAGAGGTTCAGCTTTGCCCCTTCCACCAGGCACCTACTGAACCTGCTCAGGCTGTGTCCATTAAAAACCTGGACTCTGCAGCCCCGAGGCCAGAGAGAGATGGATGGTGCTGGCATGCAGCCACTTCCAGGGAGACAGGCAGGATCAGAGACAGACTAATGAAACCCTCAGGACTGGCAGGCCATTATCTTGTTTGCCAAACTTGCTACAGATGAGTGCTGGGTTTCCACTATTCTGCCCCAAAACCCAGGGACAGAGCTGCCATCTGGACTCTGTATGTCCAACATCAAAGGATGCAGAGGCGTGGTGGTGCTGTGGTTGGGAGAGAGGCCATGGGTATGGTACTCTTTTAATTCCAAAATATTCTTCATGCCTTAAAATAAGGTGCTGGAAAGGAAGATCCCATTGGCCTGAAAGCAGAGCTCAGCAGGGTTCAGGGCTGTGCATCTTCAGGGAGTTTGTTCAGAGCAGGGTGGCAGTGATGGATGTGGCCAGAACACACAGTTCTTCATTAAATAGTGATGAGTTAATGAGTTACTGTGGCCTTTCCTGCAGATCAGCCTGAAAGTGCTATTTGGACCGGCAAGGATATGCTTTCAAACTTCTTGCATTTAAAATTATTTTTTCTTTTTTTTTACATTTGCATTTTTTGATTTGGGTTTTATTCTTATAAAGTTTATACAGCATTAAGATGCTTCCATATCCATGCTCACTAATTTCCAGTCATACCATGAAGTCTTAGCATGTACACTAACTAAAATTCTGGTCAATATCAAAAATTCATGAAAAAAATAGCAAGAAAGAAATCAACTTTAAAATAAAATAAAATGAGAAGATGAAAGAAAAAAAAATCCAAGTAGTAGTGATTAATCTGATTTCATCCATACTCCCTCCAAATGAGAGCAGTCTTCAAAAGTTGAACACAGATCACTATTTTATGTTCTCTGCGTTAACCTTTAGAGCTCAAAATGCTCTTCTGTCCCTCTGTCCCCTTGCAGTGGAGTTTGTAAATGACACAAACATTTGCCTCTGCTCTGTGCTCTCCCTGATGCAGCCCAGCCTGTGCACACCTTGCAACCCTTTCCTCTGCAGTGAGTTCAAGCCCACTTTGCTCACTTTGCCAGGTGTCTGTCTGTCTGTCTTTACATGTGTCACCCAGTCACTCTCAGCTCTGATGGGCAGGAAGGAGACAGAAGGTCACCTTCCATGTACAGTGTGTTCTCCTGGAGGCAGGAGAGAGCAGGAGGACACCCAAATTTCCCTCTACCTGTCAGGAATTGAATGCTTTTCCCCTTTTCCTTTGCATTTTGTTCCCCATGCTGCCATTTGCCTCTGGGAGCAGGTGAAAGTGCTCAGGGCAGATGAAAATGAACCAGATCCACTGTGAGGCTGTGAGAGTTGCTGCTGCTGAGAGGTGACTCCACAAGTTGTGATATTTTTCCTTGGAGAGAGGATCCCTCGCCAGCCTTTGGGTGCTGAGGGTGTCCTGACTCCCCAAGGCTGTGCTGAGCACTGAAATGAGGTCTGGCTCAGAGAATCACAGAGTGGCTTGGGTTGGAAGGACCTCAAGAGCATCTTGTTCCTCCCCTGCCATGGCAGGGACACCTTCCACTGTCCCAGGCTGCTCCAAACTCATCCAGCCTGGCCTTGGGCACTGCCAGGGATCCAGGGGCAGCCCCAGCTGCTCTGGGCACCTGTGCCAGGGCCTCAGCACCCTCACAGGGAAACATTTCTTCCCAATATCCCATCTAACCCTACTCTCTTCCAGTTTGAAGCTACTCCCCCCTTGTCCTGTCACTCCATGCCCTGGACAGAAGCCTTCCCCCAGATCCCTTGGAGCCCCGTCAGGTAGCAAAGGGCCACAATAAGGTTACCCCAGAGCCTTTTCTTCTCCAGGCTGAACGATCCAACCTCTCTCAGCCTTTCTCACTGCACCCACAGAACACCCTCTGTACCATCCTGCATTCCCAAGTCTGGCTTGCCCAGAGAAGAATGGCTGCAGAGGGGAGAGAAGCCAGATCATCCCTCTTTACTGGAAAAGGATCTCACCCTTATGCACTGAGAGCCACAAGGATTTTCCTTCTGATCCTTGAGGTTTATTTTCTTACTGTTTCTGTATCTGACACCAGTCAAAAGGGATTCTGGGGAAAATATGAATGATACTTTTAGTGTTTTATAAATGGAGCTGTATCATCCCAGTGATTCAGTGAGAGCAGAAGACTATGGGATGGTAAGGAATAGAACAGAGCTGGGAGATTTATTTCCCATTTATTTCCCAGATGGGGAACAAGGGGGCACAGGCAAAGGCAAATGATTCGATGGGGAAATGGAACCAAAATGTAGAAAAGGCAAAAATCAAATCAAGACAGAATAAAAGTTTTCCAGTCAGAAGTTTCACTCCCCCAGGAAACGGGGTCTATTCTACAAATGAACATGTTGAGGGACATGTTTTAATGAAATTGTTATTATTTTTCCATTAGTTTTAATGGAAATGTTATTATTTTTCAGTTTTCACTAAGTAACCAATCCAAAAAACTGTTAGCACCTCCAGTAAAGAAGTTGCAATACACTTATTTCCATTGAAAACAGAGGTGAAAGCAAAAGCCTCTGTGCAATTCTCCCATCAATAAAATCTAAACCTCATATCAATAAAATCTAAATTCTGCCATCAATAAAATCTAAAATCAACCATTTTTCGGCTTGAAAATAGAAAAGAAAAAACTATTTAAGGAAAAGCAAACATTCTCAAGGAAGGCAAGCTAGATACTATGGGAAGTAAATCTACAGAAAGTTTTAAATGCAATTTCATTTCCCTGACCATCTCTCTTTATCTGTTAAAAGTTTTATCTCTCTCTACAAAACCTGTCTAAATATAACACTTAACCCCCACTAACCACACATATTTGAAACAGCTAAGCCTATTTCAGAGCAGGAGAGGAGCCTGTGCCATGCAGAGCCAGTGCACCAGGCTGGCAGAGGGATGCACCTCAGCTGGCTCAGGGAAAGGGACCCATTGCTCCATCCCTCCCCTCTTGGAGCTTTATTTTGTTGTGCCTCTAACTGTGTTCCCCTAGCACCTCATCCCTCATCTCTTCTTATTGCATCCCTGATGCTTCCTCTTGCCCTGTGAAAAGTTTTCCAAATCTCTAAAATAGGAAAATACAGACAAACACCCACGTGGTACAAACTTAGTAACATGAATTGGAGAAAAGATTTTTTTGTTTTTCCATGCAGTGCAGGAAACAATTGGTGCAAACTGCACATTTTGCAGCATGTGTCAGTGCACAGAGCCCCAGCACAGATTTTAGCAGCAGCAGCTGGGAGAAATCTGATCTGTGGCAACCAGGATAAAGTAATGAAGCAATGAAGACACTAAACTCTTTTACTGTGCAGCCAAACCAAATGTCTTTTGGTCCTTCATGCATGAGTCTTCTAAGTGTAAACTTTTCACACTAAGAGAAAAGAAATCATCCTCAGACTTTAGTGAGAAGAATGACTCAGATAGCCCCAGGCAGCAAAGATCTGAGCAGATAAAGAACAGTTTTTGACTGCCTTTGGAAGGGTATCTGCTGATTTTTGTTCTTGTGCAGTATTGCTTTAAGCCCACACAGAGGTTAATGGCAGATCAGTGGGAAGATGTTGTTGTGCTGTTTCCTTTCAAGATGCTTCCTCCCCTTTTCCAGGGGTGGTGTAGGGGCAAATGGGAGATGGACTGGCAGTGGAAGCCTGATCCCCTCTCCTTAAACAGAGTTCAGCCCAGCCCTGGGTCTGAGCTTGGCATTGGACCCTCCATTACCCTGGGAATGAAATGGAGCCTGTACAAACCCTTTTGTAGGGTCTGTTCCAATGCAGTTTTCAAAAGTATGAGAATAAAAGCTGAACATCTGCCCACTCCTCACGACCTAACCCAGGAACCCAGGGCAGTTGTTGGGAATCTGGTGTAGAAAGGGCAGGGAGGAAAATACTTTGAGAATTTCCATTATTTGAGTATGTCAGCAGTTCCCATCTCTGCAATGAGCAGAGCTCCTCAGAGGAGTCCCTGACTGCTCTGGGCCTGACAGCAACAAGTATCTCCAATCCCAAGTGAAAATAGTGTGTGGAGAGGACAGTCAGTGAAAACAGGTGAAAACAACCGTGGAAAACAGAAAAGAGAGTGAAGAACCACAAGGTAGAATCCTGTCCTAAGGCATGGAAGGGTGTGTCATGAAGGGTTTTGCTCCCATTGTCCATCATGGTGGTAAGAGATCAGGCAAGGTCCCCCATCCTGCCAGCAGCACTGCTCTCATGTGGAAGTGGCTAAGCCTCTTGACCTCCACTGGCTCTAGCATAAGGAATAGGGCCTTTCCCTCTCCTGCTTGGGCAGGATTTCTGGTATTCGTCTCAGAATGAGGAGCGGAGCATCACAACTGCCTCACAAACATGATGGATTTTGACGAATGCTTACCAACAGGCGGATGAGATGGGATGGAGAGCGCATGGAATGCTTTTCACTTTGCTCTTGCTCCTGCTTTGCTCTCGCTTTTTGCTTCTGCTCATTAGTCAGTAGCTAAACAGTACAAATTTTTCCCTGGACTGTTTCTCCTTTCCCTTTTTTTGAGCCTGCTCCACACTGGGACCTGGCAACACCAAGAGTTTGCACCTTGTGGCTGCAGCAGCTGCCCCAGCACAGGAAGGACTGATAGCAGAGCGACCACCCCCAAGAGAGACTTTCTGAGTTTGTCATCTTTGTCAGAGCAGTGACAGAGTGGTGTCACCCGGTATTGTTCATTCTGTGTGCTGGGGGTGCTGTGCCTGTTAAATAAACAGGTTCTGTCCACGTCTCTCTCAGGAATCCTTCCCAAACTGGTTGTGGGGAGGGGCTGTGTGGGTGTGCTTTCTGGAGGGGCCCCTTTGGAGGTTTTCTCCCAGATTTGCCCTAAACCAGGACAAAATTCCTCCCCCTCCTCTGCACGAGCATGTGCCTGCACTCCCCCTCTGGCACAGCCTCTTGGTGCCCAGGCACCAAGCCTCATCCCCACCAGCAACCCCAGGGGGAAATGAGATCAGCTGAACTCCTGCTCAGCCATGGGAGATGGGTTCCCCAGAGCTTCCCTCCAGCTCTGTAAATCACTCATCCCAAGCAAATCTTGGCCTCATCCCTTCCAAGACTCCCACCCCTGCCCTCCTCTTCCAAAGCCATTTATCTGGAGAGGGCAAAGAGGGGTCCCAGCAAAGCCATGACTAATGCCTGGCTAAATCCCAGCAGAGAGACAAAGCAGCTCCCCAGGGAAAAGAGCCTTCTGCTTTCCTGACCCAGGCTGTGACAGCTGAAGAGAGAGCTTGCTCTTTCCAGTAAAAATAAACCCTTTCCTCATCTGAGATCTCCGAGGGCACTTCTCCTCCTGATTTACATCTGCAGGGCCAGCAGTGAGCACACCAAGGACCTGCTCAAGGCACTGCAGGGACTAATATGGAGGAAAAAGCTGGTGTGACCCTTGTCACCTCTTTAGGTATTAAATGCTGAAGTAATTGCTCAGTTTTCATTGCCACTCCAGGCAAGACTCACCTTCACTTTCCCCAAATAGTCGTTGCCTACTTTGGGGTTCACCTGCAGAGTCCTTACTGCAACATTCAAGTTCAGAGGTGTGGAACAGCTGCCAAATCCTACAGACACCTTCAGGAGATGCTGCTCCTCACTTGAGCCTACGAAGGAGGTTCTGAAAGTAGCAAAAATGGCGTTGCTTCATAAATGGAAAATACAGGACATGTGAGCTATCTACAACAAAAAAGCACCAAGGCTCAATGAAGTTGAGGAAATATCTACTAAAATGAAGAACACTTCAAATTACAATTCTTTTCCTTCTCAAATGTGTATGTTTTAATTAAGCATTTTTTGTGTTTTATAGTTCCTACATTATCAGGTCATTTGTAAATTCTGACATCTTTACATGCATTTTAAGCCACACTTCTTCTTCTACTGACAATTAATACTTCATTCAATTAATATTTTTACACTTACCAGAGAGGTAATAAAGTCTTTCATCTTTACAAAAAAAAAAAAAAATCCTTTTAATCATCTCCACTGTTGTGCTGCAGGCAATATTTTGTAGGTGTACTTGGAAGTTGGGTAACAGTTGCAGAGCTGGAACTGCCAACACTCTTTTCTCCATTTGGAGGAAAATCCAGCATTTTAGTGCCTTGTCTTTAGGAGGAGGGATGCTGCACAAGAATTGTGCGTTTTGTCCATAAAAAATTGCTTTTATTTTTTTATAGAAATATCAAATCTCTTGTCCCATCCAGTGCACAGGAGCAGCAAAGGGACAAGTGCCTCCAGCACCTAATCCCAGAGGATCATTTCCCCCTTGGAGAAGCTGATGTGACAGGCAGCACCCACTGAAGGGCTCCTGAAACAAAAAATAAGGAAGTTTGTGTGAGCCTCGGTTTTCCAGGCTTCTTTTCCCTTCTGCAAGGGCTAATTCAAGGAGCTCTGCACGCTCGAGGGTGTGAGCAGAGTGTCTCTGTAGTGTAACTTTGCAAAGCAGCACTGCAAAAGCTCACTGAGTCTGAACTGCACCAGGAATTCATGTCAGCAAGGAACAGAAGTACCTGAGAGCATGAACTGCACAATAAATGGCCCATGGCTTCCTGTACTAAAAAATAAAAGGAGAGTTCACAGGGCAAAATATCACAAGGAAGGAAACTATTTAAACCAAATAAATGACAAGCATATTTTAAAGAAAATGGGGTTTGGCTTAGCAGAAGTAGTTTGAGCCAGGAGTACTTTGCTGGTACAGAGGGAACTCATGATCCAACTTTGCTTTCATGATGCTGTGCCAACACAGCCCATTATGCAAGAGAGGACTTTTAAACCCTTATTTCAGAAAATAGGTCAGACTGAGCTCAAACACTTCCTTGTAGAAACACAGCTTAATGTGGATTTGAGTGACTACTGTGGCTCAGCGCCAGGCAGCAACTTCAGAGATGTTGCTGAGAAACGTCCTTCAACCTCCTTTTGCTTCAGTCTTCCTTCTTCAGAGAAGGAGGGCAAAGCAGCAAGACTGAGAGGTTTCCATCAAGGTACAAATCACAGGTTTTTGCTGTGGAGGAGCCACATCCAGCAGCTGATGTCTGCGGGACCACGAACTGCCTTGAGGGGAGCAGAGGGAGCTGCTGTCGGCAGCTGGGATGAGCAGAGAGCTGAAGCCCTGTCTGCTGCAGACGTGGATGTGCCACATCAAAAGTTCATTTCAAACAGGATTGACTGGAGGGGGACACAGTGGCAAAAATCTTTTACCCATCCCAATTTCATGGCTAGATCTGTGTAAGAGAGAGGACAATGATTCTGAAAGGCATCATCACAAAAGTGTTTCATTATTTTGTTGCATTTTTTTTTCATAAGACTTAAAGCTTGACATATTCAATCAATTCTGTTTCTCCTGTTACATTGTGGATTAGTTAATTGCAGAAGCACAAAAGGATGCCTGATTTATTATGTATAGAGCTTTGGAAAACTACAAAAAGCAAAAGCATAGACAAGTTACCCAGCACCACTAATGGCCTTCAGCAACGATGAAATGAAACTAACTGTAGTAAAAATGCAAATAAAAAGCAATGTATGAATTCAGGCCTCTGTCTTCATTAGAGAATCAATGCAAAATGCATTAATTCAGGCAGCCAAAAGTAAAAAAAAGGGGGGGGGGGGGAATAAACACAAGTCTGTCCTATCTGTAGCCTTGGCAGCAAAGAAATGTTGCCAAATTCCTACAAATTCCTAACTACACATATAGCAGCTTACACCAGGTGGGCTCTAGTAGCCTGTGGCAACAGTTCAGAGAACAAGTCTCCAGGCAAAAAAGGCCAGTTTCACCTGGAGACAGGAGGAGCCTCTCTTGAAATGTCTTCTGTGACGAGAGTGTGAAATTGCCAAACCACATCAAATTGAACTTGCACAAAATTTTAACCAGATCTTTTGGCCACTGTAGAAATCTCCACTGTGTCTTGCCAGCTGGCAAAATGCCTGTCCTGCTGCAAGCAGGGCTCCAGCTCAGGGACAGCTCCTGTTCTCAGGGCTTTTCAGTCACACTAAGGAGCAAAAATAATCAGCAGCTGCTTGAGAAATCCCCAAGGGTAAGATCCAGACCCCAAACTATTCCAGATAAAATGTAAGATAAATTCAACAGGGATAGCAGCTGCTTTGGAGGAATCCATTACACAGCCATCAGCTCATGACAACTCTTGGCTTTTAAAGGCTGAACCAGTGACACAGAGGAGAGAAAACTTTGTGCAGCTGCTGAACCTCAGGGCCCCTTGGTGGGGAAGCAGCTCTGATGAAGCTGTGAGCCTGTGCAAACCAGAATTAGTGCAGAGAAAATGGACCTCAAACCTGTGCAAACCAGAATTAGTGCTGAGAAAATGGACCTCAAACCTGGGCAAACCAGAATTAATGCAGAGAAAATGCACCTCAAACCTGGGCAAACCAGAATTAGTGCTGAGAAAATGGACCTCAAACCTGGGCAAACCAAATTTAGTGCTGAGAATACGGACCTCAAACCTGTGCAAACCAGAATTAGTGCAGAGAAAATGGACCTCAAACCTGTGCAAACCAGAATTAGTGCTGAGAAAATGGACCTCAAACCTGTGCAAACCAGAATTAGTGCTGAGAAAATGGACCTCAAACCTGTGCAAACCAGAATTAGTGCTGAGAAAATGGACCTCAAACCTGTGCAAACCAGAATTAGTGCTGAGAAAATGGACCTCAAACCTGTGCAAAGCTTTCATTCACTGCCTGTGCACAGGTATGGGTGTGAATCAAACTTCTACACTGCTCCCTGCCAATTAATAACTCCAGATAAAACACACAGGGGAGAGAAAATATCAGAGATTTTGTGTGCTCTCCTGCCCTGATAGACATCGTAGCACTTTACTGCTGTTTTACATGTCCAAATATTTGCCTGGATAAATAGAATAGTTTGAGTAAGCTGCACTTTGGATGAGTCACATCATGAAGAAATATTCTGGGAAAGGTTTGCAGCACAATTGCAGACAGAAAAATGAAAGAAGTCTGCACTAAACAATGTATCAAGGGTAGAAATATCCAGACTAGATTTGCCAAAGGAGGCCTTTTCCCAAGTCTAATATTTATGAAAACTTGTTTCATAAAACAATCAATTGGATTGGAGTGCCTTTTTAAATAATAAAATACATATTTCTTCCTTTCTCTGTCTGGACACAGATCATCCCATGTGAAGGAAAAGAAATTGAGCAGTTTGAGCAGAAACTTGCCTGGCATGCTGGGAACACCCCTGAGAACATGACATAAATATTTGAAAATAAGATTTTATACTCTTCTGTAATTCTGCTTGTAGCACAAGGAAGCAGGGAAGCACAATATCACACACACACTGCAAGAGAAGGCTCAGGTTATAATTTTGTGTCTCTCAGAGTGCAGTGAGAAGCCTCACATGCCTCAGAGAGCCGAGTGCAGATTTAGCAGGTTATGTAGATCAATTGCAGGCAGAGAATTAAGGAAGCAAAAAGTGATGTTCCCACCATTAAATATAGGTTGGAGTCTTAATAAGGCACAAAGTGAGGGGAATGAGAAGCTTTGAAATGGAAGTTATTATGCGCTGCATCAACTACCAAAAATTACATGCTAATATCATTCTCTTGCATTTATTCCTCTCCAGTTCAGCAAAAACCCACTCCCCTCAGTTTCTTTCTGCAGGCACAGCTGCTCCTGTTTCACAGATTGGATAGCACTCTCTGCTCAGACAGTGGGCCCATCAAAATGAAACATCCTTCCCAAAATGCCCCAAACCCAACAACTTCACCACAGACCCAGCGACGTTGTGATGTGTGCCCAAAGTCACACCACAGCAAAGGTCCAATCACGTCAGTAGCAAAAAGTATGAAAATGGTGCTTTATGAAGCAAAGAACCTGTGGAGAGAGACCTAAAAAACAAAAAAGAACAACTCACAAGCACCATTTATAGGGGAACACCAGACCAAGGTGAAAACGAGAAAGCTGCAAGATCACAGGCAATTATGGGTGACTTTCTTGGCAATCAGGACTTGCAAATTAAGTCCACCTCCTGCCCTGGTGGCTGATTGCCAGGAACAAGTTAATTAACCATCACTAACAAATGTGCTTGTATGGTCTTGCCTAGCCTTTAACTAGCTGCCTCTCCCTGGCAGCTTCCCCTGACTGACCTCCTGTAATTGCCCATGGGCCAAATTCATCCTTGGGGAAAGTCTTTTTACCTTTAGTTTGCACCAAGAATTATTAATTTCACCCTGAAAATTTTCCTCATAAACTAAAGGAAATAATAAAATCTTTCTTTCTATTTTCTTTTTTTTTTAAAACCTTCCCTCAACATCATTGACCTTTCCCATCTTACTCCAAGCCACTTTCACTTACATCCAGTTCCTTTTCTTTCAGCTGATTTTTGCAAGCATTTGTTTTATTTTACATGTTGCTCATTGAACTTTTTCCAGTCCATGTGTCTTATTCTAAAACTACAATTCACAAAATAGCCTAATTCTCCAAATGGTGCTGAACTGAGTGGAATAATTACCTTACTTGTTTTAGGTCTCTGCTGGAATCCAGAATTACACACTTGGAAAATTATGATTGTTTTATCTTCTCTTTTTTTCTCTTCTTCAATTTCACAAGATGTGTGAAAGACAGGTTTTTATAAAGGACATAAACCCAGCCAAAACTATAATTACCACAGACGGAAAAGAATTCAGAGAAAAGATGATTTTATGATTAAGGCATTGGAGTAGAAACTCAGAAATTTAGATTCTTTTTGTGGCCCTGCCAAAACCTCTTTATATAACCTTTGCTGAGTTAATCCCTCTGTTCCTCAGATAAAACACTCTGGCACTTCCCTGCTTTAGGAGAGCTGCTGCGTAAACACATTCATTCACATTTGTGAGATGTTCAAACACACCAATAATCAGAGAACCACCACGGCTGGGATGGCTGAAATCATCTGGCTGTATTTAATCATCTCTTGTCAGGAGTGAATGCAGCTTTAATCACAGGCACATGGGATGTGGCAGCGCTGCTGCTGAGAAACGAGCGCCGTACTAAAGGAAAGAAAAACAGGACTAAAAATTATGTTCCTAACAAAAAATAGTTTGCAAATCAGGGCAGCAAATACGCAAATGAATTTAAGCATCTCCCCATTCCAGTTCCCCCAAAACAGGGACAGGCTCAAGTTTCTCACTTAAAAAACCTATCAGAGCATCAATTCACATTCCACTGGAGCTGAGGGAAGTCCAGAGGACTTACAGCAGTTCCCAACTTCTATCTTGATCCCAAGGAAAAGTACACAAGAGAAATGCTGCTAAAGGCTCACCCACAGTTTTAAAACAACCTTAGTAGAGGATGCCAGAGGAGCATTAGCTGCACGTTGCCAGGACAGGATGAGGATGCTGAACCCTCAGAGTGAATTTCATTTAAAGGCTCTGGGGCTGAGCAATGCCTGAAGTGAGAAAGCAGGAAAGCCCAGCCCTGCAAGGCTGTGGGGTCACTGCAGGTATGTCACTGTGGCCACCTCAGTGCCCTGCTGGCACCTTTGGGCACGGACTAAGGCCCAGAGAAGGTTTTCATCTGCTGCTCCACTCTGAACCATGCTCGCATCCCACACTTGCATAGAAACTGCTGCCACATCCTCCCAACCTTTTTCCTGGAGGAAAAGGCAAACTCAGGGGTGTTTCCCTTCTTCTCTCTTCCTCTTCAAACACCAAAGGCTTGGAAGGTTGCTGTGTCAACCGATCCCCCCTTCCTTTTTCATTGCTTTAATAAATTAAGCTGAGTAACAATAGAGATGAGAGAAAGCAGGACAATGTGGTAAATGTAGCAGAAAGAAATTTGAATTGTAATGAGAAGAGCTAATCAGGAAAAGAATGGACTATAGAAAAAAGCACTAATGAGTTTCTAAATAAATTCAAAAGGTTAATATTGTTCTATCTAACAAATATGAGAAGAATCCTAATGTGAAATTAAAGGCCTCACTCCAGTGCCCTTGCAGCCATATGTTAAAGCTGTAACACCCACTCTATTTACCCCTCTGTCCATCACATCCATCCTCTCCTGATACCTCTCATGGATTGTTCCTGGCACTTTTCAGGTCAGCCAGGGCTCTCAATCTCTTTTTTTTCTGTGCATCAAATGCTTGAGCCAAAGTGTCTAAGTCAATGGACAGACTCTCTTTGACTTGGAGAGTTTGCACCAAGATTGTTGTGACTCATTCATGTCAGCAGCAACAAAACAGAGATCAAAATGCACTTTTCAAACCATGAGAGGTGTGTGGGTGTTTATGAAGTGATGGATTTGGTGGGATTTAAGCACACTCGTACTGCCTTTGGTTGCCACGTGGATTTCCAGGGTGAGCAAAAAGCTAATTCAGGTTAACTGAGGAAAGAGCAAGTAAAAATAAAAGTTTATAAAAATAAAGACATTGGAATGTTTCTTGTTTGTTTTAATTTATACAATGCCAGTAGTTCAAAATATAAAGCAAAGATTTTCTATGTATAACTAAAAGTCAGAGACCTTCATGTATTCTATTGCAAAATGTGGTAAAACTCTAATTCAGCCAAAATTTTGTGGGAGAAAGTAGGCCCTTTCAAGAATTAAAAAAAAAAAAAATCCAATTCCCAGCAAAGTAATAGACTCACAGACTTTCCACAAGAATAGAGGATCTGCTCAACTAATTTTTTGCTTGAAGGAAGGAAATAGTGCCATTATAAAATTTTACTCTGAATATAAAATACCAGAATGACATCATACTTAGGGGAGAACCCTGAGCACATTTGTGTGCGTGGCCGTCCATCTGTCTTCTGCTCTGCCAACAAAACCTGCAGGGGAGAGCAGGGGGTGGCTGCACATTTATCTCCCCCCCGGTCCCAGGCTGGCAGGAGGTGAGTTAGGTGCCATCCCAGAGCTGTGTAACCTCGTTACAATCCCTCCCTGATGAATCTCTGTGTGCTCATCCCAGGGGCACAGGCTGACTCTGCTCCTCTGCCTGCCCTGCTCACAGCCCAGCCACGGCCCCAGGGGACAGAGCTGCAGCTGCTCACACCTGAGCATCCAAGCATCCCTTCTCACCTCTCACAGGAAAGGAGAGATGGGGAGATGTGCACTGTTTTTATTCCAGGTGTGGGAATTATTCCAAAGTTAGAGCAACCATCTCATGTCAGGACTGACCCTATTATTGTATTATTCACAGCAACCTTGCAAAATGCTGCTCAGCCACTCACCCGCCATGAATAATTTTGTTTGACAGGCAGGTTAAATACTTCAGCTTCCTGATCATCCTCCTCCCCCTCCTCAGAAGGAAGGAGGGCAGTCATGGGCTGCCCTGAGAGCCATGGTGGCAAGGATGTTTAATTGAGGCTTCAGTGGAGTGCAAACTTGGTAGGCAAAGACTGAATAAAAAAAAACAACCTTGGACCCAAGAGATTGGAGTGGGAAATACACAGAGAATTGACAGTCAAGACGTGTAAACTCTTTGTGAGTAGCCCAGGAGATGAGCACTTCCCCCTGGGTCAGGTGAGGAGAGCTCCCCAAAGCTCCTCAGCGTGTCCAGCCTGACCCACCAGGGAAATAAGGTGCAAGGCAGAGGAGCAGCTCGTGCTCCTGAGGAGCCCAGGGCGGATGTCTCACCCACTGTCTCTGGCACTGCTCTCTCTGCAGAAGCTTAAATGCAAAAAGACTTCCTGAGACAAAAGGCCCTGCGAGGAAATTGCTATGTGTGAATAAACAAGACAGTTGCATAGCTCATCATAAGCCTAATGATGCTCCCTAAATCATGCAGGCCCATCACCTAGATCTATTGGCCACATTAGCAGACTGCTGAGTGCAGGAAATATGGAGAGGATCATTTTTAAAGGGTTTTGCCTGCAATGCTCATTGGGAACCCTTTGAGATGGAGTCTAAAGCAGATGGTGAAATGGGAAAATTATTCACATTAATTCTTTAGCAGCCTAAAATAAATGTAGAGAATAATGAAATAATGAAAGCCCCATTCAGCCACATTTTTGCTTTTGCAGCAATCATCAAAGTCCTAACAGGGAGGACCCAATGCTGCTGCATTCCACACACAAAGCTGCTGTGTTAATTGGTTCAAAGACACAAGAGCAGCAATATCCTGGGAAAAAAAAAATAAGGTCATCCCCTTTCATTAGCTATTGTTCAATGGCCTGATGAAAGAACAAACAGCTGAAACAGCAAATAAACCTCACAGTGCTGAACACATCCCTTTCAAGCTTCCTTCACACACGTGTCCTACAGAAAAACATCTGCTTTGAGCTTTTTATCCACTCTTCAAACTCTTACAGTGGGAGAACAATCCTGGTCTTCTATTTTACAGACAAGGATACTGAGTCACTGCTTTCATTCAGAAGGGGAATATCAAAGTCAGGACTACAGCCTAGTAAACCTCATGTTTTCCTGCTCATTTTGCAGGAGAACCAGCTCCTTGAGTGACCTGGTGAATCAAACCACAAAAGCCTCCTGAGATAAACACAGTGTCCCCAGCCACAAAACATGACTGGTAACCTGGGACATTTTTCCTTCACCCAGATGATCCAGAGGATCTGAGGAACATGCCCAGGGGAGCCTTACTCCCACGGCAAGAGGTTGTGCAAAATATTTTTTACCATCTTAAACACAAGAAGCAATAAAAACATTGCAGAATTCATAAGACATTTCTGTGTGAGCACGGCACAAAGCTCTGTGAAACTGCTGAAAGCAAATGAGGAAGAATGCAAATGTTTCACACAAAAAATGCTAAAGTTCACTCCTAAAATCACCAACACCAGAGTGATCTAGTATCAAGACACAATATTTGCTAAATTGAAATTTCTGGCTCAGATTTTGCTCCTGACACTTTACAGCCCTGTTGCTTTCTGGCTATTTCCTAGTAGTTTTTGGCACAGTGAGCAAAACCTACCAAGTTCTCTGAGCCTCTGTCCATGGTGCTGACGCTGTTCTGGCTCTGTCTCTCGAGTGCCCTGCAGTCGGTGTGCAGAGCACACTCACTCAGCCAGAGCTGCTTCATCAGTGGCTTTCCCACCAGGTGAGTGCTGGGATAAGCAGCCAGCTGTTTCAGTGGATAAACATATGTGACTTTCATCATCAGCTGGACAGGCTGCCCTTCCTCATTTCCCAGAATCCAGCAATGGTGAGACACCTCCAGCACTGCCCAGTGCCTGCAGGGACTCACTCTGCAGCCCAGGCTTAGGGGTGACAGCTATCACGGGTGATGGGAGCTGCTCCCACTGTCTGAGCTGAGCCAGGGACTGTGCCTTGGGAATGTATCACACACCAGCTCAGCTTTGAGCAATGCACTTCTGCTCTTAGTCTATGGTTAGGGACACCCAGGGGACTCAGGAGAGCCCATGCTAGCAAAGCCAAGGCACTCAGTGCTGGCCACACGCACCTCTCACAGCTCAGCTGTGCCCCAAACCCCTTGTCTGTAATTAAAACAATTTCCCCAGCTCCAGCAACATGTGGGAATCCACAAAATCAGAGGGTTTTGGGAAAGCTGCAAAAGGCAGGCCTCAGTAGAACTGTGATTAGAGCTAAGCAGCAGCCATGAGATTGGTCAGCAGAAAAATTATGTAAAAAGTAGAAAAGCAAGGACAAATAGAACAATGGTCTGTGTATTAACGCTTGTCTTGAATAACTCTCTAAGCTACAGAAAAGTTTATCTAGCAGGATATTAGGAAGTTCTAGGCTTAATAATGGAGCTCTGTGCATTGTGTTTTAAGGCTTACAAGCAGGTATTGTATTCGAAATAAGCAAACATTGTTTAACCAAAGGTACCTGTGCTTATAGTGATTGGATAGAACTACTGTCAATGTGCTTTTGCTTTGTGTGATTGGTCAAAAAACTTATAAAGTGAGTTGTAACATTAAGTTCTTGGTCTGCTGCCTGGGATGTGAGCTGGTGGCATCTTCCCATTGTCATAATCCTGTAATGAGACTGATGCTGAAAAATCAAACAGCTCAAGGCACGTTCCACAGCAGTCCTGTCCTGTTGGTGATTTGTACAGAGACCCCAGCCAGCATCACAACACACTCAGAAAATTCCCTGGGCTGAGGATTTCCTGCCCTACTCCCAAATCCCAATGGAACGGAGGAGATGGGAGAAAACTTCCTCTGTGTTCCTCTTGTTTCTTCCCAGCATTAGCTGGAAGTTCTGAGCCCTGGAAAAAGCACAGCTTGGTAAAGGTCATGATCTGAATGCAGATTATTCATGGACATGAATTTATCTGATGAATTATTCTAAACACATCATCCAGCTGCTGTACTGAGCACATGTAGGATGTGCCTCTGCAGCTACTCTAAATACAAAGCAGGGCATTAAATAAGGACAGTCACTTGCTCAGAAGCACAATATTTTATTTGCCACAAATATGCTAATTCTTTAATTTTCAGTCTCTATGCCAGCTAGAAATACAACCTGGGCAAGATAAGTTTTCTTGTAGCTGATTACTAGGTAGCTTATCAAAGTTGATATATTAGATTTTAGGCCCTGATTCAGTGGTTGGTTGTTTTTTTTTTTTTAGACTCTTATGCAATTTTGATCCCATGGTAATGGATTTTGAGCTGCTTACAAACATGTCAAGACTATCATCTGCCAGCCATGTCCCCATGATACTAATTATTTATGCCTACTGAGTAAATTTATTGGCAGGTTTGTCAGAAAAAGCAATATTTTTTCCTAGTTCTTTCTAAATAAATATCAAGGGGCAGGGAAGAACCAGACATTTCAGTGTCTATACCAAACTCCTGATATATCTCCAGGTTCCTGCACTCCAGTTTAGGGGATTCAGACAATAAAAGCAAAACCAGAGACCCCTTGTCACTTAACACTTCTTAAGTTTCAGCAGTCCTGCTGTTAGTGCTGTATAAATCATTTTTAAAAGCCTTGTTTCTGTCACTGTCTCTGCTGAGCACAAGTTCCCTTGTTGGGAAGGACCTGGGCATCATTTTCAGTAGGATCTGGGGGTTAGAAAAACATATTCTGTGTGCTGCAGGTAGGTCTGGATGGAGCTAATGGAATTGCACAGGAATTCCAGGACTCCTCTCAAGGAGGAAGGCACCAGACCTCGGTCCAGGAGGAATAAACCGTGACTCCCCAAAGCCAGGAGGCTCAGGGCTATCCACTGGGAGCTCCATGTGTAATTCCTGGTGATTGCACTGGCTTCAGCCTCCTGCCCAAGCTGGGGGATGCTCCAGGCTCAGCTGCAGCAAGCTCAGGAGTTGGGACAACACCGAGATTTCAGCCCAGGGCCACCTCTGAAATCAGCAGCTCTGGGGAATCATCCCTTTCCTGACAAGGCGTAAAAGTGTCCCCGGAGGCTCCGAGTGTCACAGGGTGTTTGTAACTCCTGTGGCACTTAGCCATGATAAAGGAGGGATGGGAAAGTTCGCTATCACCACATTTTAGAGACAAATTTGCTGTCATCCCTTGGGGTTTGTGACTGTTGTTAGATTTAGTGCTCGAGCCCAACATCAGCACAGAGAAGTTTAGGAGATAGAGAAAACAGAAAAACTATTTTAAAACAAGTGCAACTCTTTGGATCTCCTGAACAGATAGAGAGCATTGTTGGGTCAGGACAAATATTCAATTTGATTCTTATCTTACCCAAACTCCAAATCTCTTTTGTTATCAGTTATTTTCCAAGGCAATGTACAAGTGAGCTCTGAACTTACATTTAAAAACCACAGAAATAAGAGAGCTCTTCTGCTTCCCTCCCCAGGAATTAGCCCAGCCCAGACTCCCAACAACCTTGGGGAAGCTCAGATCCAGAACAAGCCACAATGAAATTCCAAAACTGCAGAAATAATGGCAGCGTATAAACATTAAAACTAAATTTTCATACTTATTAGGGAAGATCAAAATCCAGGACTTGTCACACCAGCAAGATGTAACCCTGCTGTACAAGACTGAGAGGTGTTTTTAGATCTTTGTCAAAAAATATTTGGTGTAAGGGACTTTTTCCCTTGACATGTTTTCTTCACCATCCCATCCTACCACCTATAAAATTGCTTTTCCATTTATTCCACAGATGGGAGAAACTAAAACCAACAGTACCTTAAGCCAGACATTTTTCTTGGCCATGTCCAGTCCATGGGGCTCATTAGAAAACTTTGATATAATCAGCCCTTTGAAAAAAAAATACACATTTATTAAGTGGAAGTTGATCAGAAGAAAGATTCACTTTCATATGTTCTCTTGATTTTGAAAAAAAAAAGGTCAGAAAAATATTTTTAAAGTTCAAATAAAAAATGCTCAAAGCCAGATGAAGTATCTTAGAAATGCAAGAAAACATTCATTCTGTTCAAGTAAACAAAATTAATTGGCATGTTCCCTTTCCACTCACACCGGGGGGGACCACAAGTGGACAGCAGGGCAGATCCCCAGGATGGTCCCCTCCAGATCTGTGGGTTTTGTATCAAAGTTTGCCTGTACTTCTCTGAGCTTTGAGAAAAAATGTATTTTTATATTTAGAGAAGCAGCCTGGACTGACTAAAAGAAGCGACACAAAGTCAAAAATCACCTAGGCCTTGTTGCTACAAGACAAGGCTGGGGCATAAAATCACCATATCTTAAAAACTTCCTTCCCCTGTGGCCAAAGCATCACCAGTTGAAGGAATATCATGGTGACAAAGTACACAGAGCATCCCCAAAACCTGCAGGGATATCATGGAAAACTCCAGCACAATAAAATGCTTTTCCTGTTAGAAACATGAAGGCCTGGGGCTTTCTCTTCTATATCTCAATTTCCCACTCATCTTCTTTTATGATGCATGGATCCAGTGGTCTTCAAGAAGGAAAACAGGAGAAAGGAAAATAGAAAATATAACCCCTTCCACCTTTGCTGCTCCCAAACCTACTCATTGTTTCCACAGTGAGTTCGTTGGGTTTAGACACATGCCAAGAGCAAGCCAAGGCCCCTGGGATGCTCCAGAGGACACCTGGATCTTTGCAGGCACAAACACGGACCTCCAGCTTTCCACATGGAGGGGCTTTGGATGAAAAGGGTTCACCCAACAGAATTTGGGTGCTGTGGGCTTGGAGCAAACATCAGCTCTTGCAGGGGAGGTGGTCTGAGAGGACAGACAGGTTTAACTCTCAGCAGGACGGGTCATCCTATGAAGGGTAGGAAATAAAAGATTAACTGAAAAATGAAGCTGCTTCCAACAGCATCTCTATCCAACCAGCAGAAAAGCAGCTGCTCAGCAATGGGCTTTGCTGACTGGGTGATTTGTGGGACCTGGGCAGCCCAAACCCAAGGGATTCCATTAAAAATACTCCAAGCAGGGCACTGTCCTTCAGCAAAAGCACTTTCAGGTCTGTTTTTACACAGGGAATGGGAAGGAGGAAGGAAACAAACAAAATAGAAGGAGCAGAACAGCAGAGCGAGACAGCAGCACGGGCGACAGGAAACAATTTATAACTTACTTGAGAGTCTTTTCTGAGTCATCTGTTCTGCAGCTCAGACAGCAGTGCAGGTCTGCCCAGCTGTGTTACACCCAGACACACAAGCACACCAACATCCCAAACTGTTTGGAGGCACCTCCTTCATCCTGGGCTGTGGCAATGTTCCAACAAGCCATGTTCATGGTGATTTCTTCCTGTGCTCGGAGTCAAACAGAGGCTGTGGCAAAATTCAGGTTATCATGCCCAGAAAAAAAGGGGAAATGGCTGTAATTCAATGGGAAAGTTTCTTAAATAAATCAACACGAGCTGAGATTCACAACTCTTTGTGCAACATGCTAAAGTCAGAAATAAAATTGCAAAAGATTGTCCCTAGGACACATCTGCACCATTGTTCCATGCTAACTTGAGAAAGAGGGAATGGTGCTTTAGCTCAACAAGCTCTGGCCTCCAGAGCTCTGGGGAAGTGAAACACAAAGCTGCTGTTCCCCAAGATCCTCAAATAAATCCAGCCCCTAAATATTTGGATTTGCTAGCTTGAGTGTCCCCTTGGAACTCATGAACCACCATAGAATCACAGAATGTCTGGAGCTGGGAGAGACCCCCAGGATCACCCAGGGCAGCCCCAGCCCTGCTCAGACACCCCAACAGCCCCACCCTGGGCACCCCTGGCAGCTCCTGGAGCTCTGGCAGCCTCGGGGCCGTGCCCATTCCCTGGGCAGCCTGGGCAGTGCCAGCACCTCTGGGGAAGAGCCTTTCCCTGAGCTCCAGCCTGACCCTCACCTGGTATAGCTCCATGTCATACTCTCCACCAAATCCTGGGGACAAGGAGGCTCTCAGAAGCTTTGTGACACCCTGCAGCTGCACTGTGCAATCCCCTCCCCGTGGCTCGGGCTGGGTCACAGTCTGTGTGCAGATCTGCTGCAAGCCAGGATGGCAGTGCCAGCCCCTGCTGCTGATGGGGGTTCAGAACTATTCCCACTCTGGTGACAATTAACTGGCTGTGCTGAGTCCAGGGAGAAACTGAAAGCAGGGAGTTAAAGAGAAAAACTCAAAGGAAAAAGTCATCCTTCACTGTGGGACTGCATGGGAACCACACGTTAAATTTACACCCACAAAACCATGTAATAATCACCCAGGCCTTCTGTTTGCACAGTAATTGCACTGAAATGGTTTAAGGAGGAGAAAGAGAGTCTCAGTTATCAGCTCTGCTGGGCTTCCACCTTAAATTCCTCCTTCCTCTGCAGAAAGGGGGCACTCCAGCTGGTGGCTTCCCCTGGCCATGCCCACAGGGACCTGCTCCAGGTCTGTGGGATGTCACTGCCCAGGATGGGCTGTGGGGAGCCCAGAGCCTGCTGTCCCATCATTGACAGCAGGGCCACATCGGTGGGTGCCACCAGCTGTCCAAACAGCACTTGGTGGCTCTCTCAAGAATATTTAATGCATTTTTCAAATCCACCAGAATCAACTCTCATTAGCTGTCCAGTCTCTCCCATCTGCACGACAGAAAATTCCTCAATTCCCAAAATCAGCTGCTGCCTGCGTTCGGCTGGGACCAAGCACAGTGGCTGCCCCCATGGAGATGGGACTGTCCCCACCATCCTTGGGGGCAGACAGGGAGCTTCCAAGCCCAGGGGTGACCACACTGAAAGGCTTCACTCAAACACCACCACAAACTCCCTGCCTGAGGCATTAAAATTCAATTACCAGGGACAGCTGGATATGGGCAAGGCTCTGACACTGAGTCTGGAGAAGAGAACACTGCAAGCTGGCTGGAGGTGGGAAATGGGCTCAAGCCAAGCTTTATTTATGTCTTAAGGTCTCACTGACTCTGCCCTGCCAGCCTTGGCTGGCCACACAACCAGAGCCCACAGGACATCCTCCTGGGGACAGCACTCAGCTCCAGGGACTGCTTTGCCATCTCCATGGTTTTGGGAGGCCGTATGGGTGACCCACATGGCAGTGGGACAGGAGGACACAGGGAGCTGGGCACACACCTTGGCTCAGGCTGGCTGCTGCTGCTGCTGCCCCCAGCATTGCTGCAGGAGCATCCTCCAGCCCACGACCAGACAACACGAGCGTGCAGGTGACAGATTTTACATTTTCTGTTGGCTATGAAATTCAATCTCACACAAATAATTGCATTTGTTTTCCCCGCGGTTCCAATCAGGCATAACCAGCTATCGAAAAAGCCAAATGCTCATCAAATTTGCTTCTCCTCTCATTTCCAATGCTGTCAGTTGCAAATTCCTCTCCTAGATGGGTGCTGCTAACTTAAAGACTTGGTGTGTGCCAGTTCTCAGTGAACCAGACCAAAACTGGGGGGACGGGTATCTTTAAACATAGGAAAAGTCATTTTTAAACAGCATTTCTGTCACAATAATAGACAGGAAACACCAAGCAGCTCCAAAGCCGAGTTTGGGACACAGCTCGGTCTCCTGCTTAACCCCCAAGGAATTTACAGCTGTTTAAGGGCTGGAGGAGAGTTTATTTTTAAGCACACACATCTCCAGGCCAAAGTGGCACCGGTGCCATGCCATAGCAAGGGGACCCAGGCTGGTCCCTGTGCTGTGGCACCAGCATCGCACCCAGGGCTGGGCTTGGGGCACCCAGGGGCGCAGCTGCCGCCCCAAAATCCGTCCTGGAAGGGGATTTTGGGCGCTGTTCCCCCGGCAGGGGCCGTGCGTGGGGCTCTGTCCCCCTCTGGTGACCGCGACACGCAAGGACAGAGCGGAGCCAGCCCGGGGGGACCTGGGGCTGCCACCGCAGGGCAGGACAGCACAGAGACATGGTCACAGCAAGGAGAAGGGGAAGAGAGGGGGAAAAGCAGAGAAAAGAGAAGAAAAAAAAATAGGGATCAAAAGATAGGAAAGAGATGGGGGAAAAAAGAAAACAAAAGAGGATAAAAAAGGCAAAAAAGGGGAAAAAAAGACAGAAAAGAGGAAAAAGGAGAAAAGAGATTGAAAAACACAAAACAAGAGAAAAAAAGACCAAAAAAGAGGAAAAGAAAGAAAAAATAAGAAAAAAAGAGAAAAAAAATTTAAAAAGACCAAAAAAGAGGAAAAAAAGACAAAAGAGAAAAAAAAGACCAAAAAATAGAAAGAAAAAAACAAAAACAAAACAAAAAAAAAAAAGAGAGAAAATAAAAAGACCAAAAAAAGAGGGGAAAAGGGACAAAAATAGAGGAGAAAAAAGGACAAAAGAATAGAGGGAAAAAAATGACAAAAAATAGAGGGAAAAAGGAGAAAATATATTAAAAAAAAAGACAAAACAAGAAAAAAAAAGAGGGAAAAAGGAGGCAGAAAAAAAAAGAGGGAAAAAGGAGACAGGAAAAAAAGAGGGGAAAAGGAGGCAGGGAAAAAAAAAGAGGGGAAAAGCCAAAATAAGAGGGAAAAGGAAAAAGTACCGAGGGAAAGGAAGGCAATGAGGAAGGGAAAAGGAGCTCAATGAAAAAAGGTCAGATACAAAAGCAATTCAATGGCAAACCCCTTAGGCAGGGAGCACCCTGGGGCTGCTTCTGCGCTTTCCCCAGTGCGAGCACAGGCAGAGAAGCTGCTCTGAAAATCCCCACAGGAAGCTGGAGATGCTCTGCTCCTACAAGAATCAATTCTGTCTCAGGAGGTTTGTCCCTGCAGAGAAAATGCCACCAGCAGCCTGGAAGGGAAGTCACCCCTGCTCCACATCCAAAGGATGAGCTTTGTGCCACCCCTGATCCCAGCTAACAAAAAGGAAAGGCAGGAATGTTCCCCTGAGAGCAAAACCATCCTCTGAGAGGTGCAAACCCCACAGTTTTCCATAAAACAAAGTTATGTGAGTACATTATATGAGTGCTTCTTGGCCAGCCCAACTTTTAATCTACATCAATCACGCTGGAGATGAATCAGAGCTGATTTCACATGATTTACAAGATTTTTGTGGGATTAAAAGATCTCAAAGAAATCCTCAGAGCTCACAGCTCCTCGATATCCACCACACCACACAGATGTGAGAGATACATGGAAAATAGGCAAATTTTCAGCCGGGTTTTGTGGGGGCTTTGCATTTAGGGTTGCAAAGTCTTGTGAAACGACATTTATCTCCCTCTCCCCTTTTGCCTCTGACTTTTGGTTTAGAGGCAAGAGCCCAAGAACCAGACTTTTTAACCTCATTCCTCTGCAAATCCTTCACATTTAATTTGCCTTGAGTATTTTAGAGATGCTTAAAATGGATAGGTTTTGGCACTGTTTTTTCACAAACGGTGAAAACCATTGTACCAGGCTTGGGTACAGCTTTTGTACAGGGAAAACGTTGATATTTGTGCCCTCTCCCAGCCCCAATTGCTTTATTGACATAATTATCCTATCGTTAAACCTGTGATTTGAAAGTTTTAAACCTTCCCTTGTGATTGAAGCCACTTTTCTAAGTGGCAAGGGAGAGTTCTGCTTTATACTTCCAACATCTGCTTCAGCAGATCACGAGGTTTTTCCTCCCTGCACAGATTGTCCTGAAGAAACCAGCAAGGTTTGAGGGGCAGCAAGGCAGAAATGTCACCTCACCCTCATCCCCACCCTGCTGCAGGGTCCCAGAGCTCCTCCAGGTCAGTGGCAGCAGCTCTGCAGAGCCTCCAGATCTGGTCCAGAACCATCAGAAATAAAGCTCTTGGAATCGAGCCCCAGAATCACAAAATCTCCTGAGCTGGAAGGGACCCACAGGGATCAGCAAGCCCAACTCCTGGCCTTGCACAGCACAACCCCAAGCAAAGATTTGGTCATTCCCATCCCAAGGGTTCTGGCTGGCAATAAGGAGCTTTATTCATTAGCTACATTAGCTTTATTCATCCCCACAAAACCTTAGGAATCAGCATTTTCCCATCTTTACTAATTTCCCCCCCGCCTTTCCTGTTTACAGCAGTGTTTGTTTGCTTTATGTGTCGTCTGGTGGTGTCCTCTAGTGGTTCCCTCCTGCACAAGAAACACCACCTTCCCTGGCTAAAATTATGTGTCAGCTGCCTTTTTAAAGCACTTGGGGGGAGGAAAACCACAAATTTTGACAGGACTCAAAGGAACAGCAAAATGGATGGCATTCTTCACCTTCATTTATGTGTTTAAAAGTTACAGCAAAGTTCACGCTGTCCTTATATTAAGGCAAACTTATGATAGGCAACAAACAGCAGCATGACTTGATATTTTTGAAGTGATGGCTTTCTATAAATAAGGGGGGTGGGGGGAAATCAGAAATGGCCAGTAGAACTATTAATTAAAATACGAAAGCAGATAAATTATGAATAGCGGTGTCATGTATTCATTAGGATTCTACAAATGAAAAATATCTCTCCCGGTTATTCCTTTGATGAATCTAGCCCAAATATACTTGAACTGCAACATGAAAAATTCAGGATGCTCGTATTTCATTCTGTATCAGCCAGCCTCAGATCCCCAGATCTCAAAGCCAAGAGCTGCAAGTGTCTAACCCCAGCACTGGTACTGAGCTTTTCCTCTGGCCTTGGACAGGCTTTTAAGCTGGTCTTAAGGATATCTCTAATAGGATTATGGAATCACAGAGTGGTTTGGGTTGGAAGGGACCTTAAAGCTCATCCAGTGCCACCCCTGCCATGGGCAGGGACACCTCCCACTGTCCCAGGCTGCTCCAAGCCCTGTCCAGCCTGGCCTTGGGCACTGCCAGGGATCCAGGGGCAGCCACAGCTGCTCTGGGCACCCTGTGCCAGGGCCTGCCCACCCTCACAGGGAAGGATTTTTTTCCTAATGACACCAATCTGTGCTCAGCACAGTCCCAGCAGTGGGCAGGATATATTTTGGAGCTCTATGAAGCAAAGGAAGGATGTAGAAGCAAGGATGGAAATCACTGCAGGAAAGAGAGTGAGAAGAGAGCTGCAGGCTCATGTCTCCCAGGTAAATCTCCTTTTGTGCAAGGTAGATTAAAGAAAGGAAAGAATGGGTCCACATGCAAGTATATATAAAATACATAAATGAAGTACATATGCAATATATGCAAAAATACATAAATACATATATAAAATATATCTGCAGAGGTATAGAGGTATAACACACTACTGTGGATTTTTTGTTCAAATGTTTTCTAAAAGCACCTAAGTCCATCCTGAAGAACCACAGCCCAGCATGCCACTGTAGTACTGAAATGCCATCTGGGGGCCCTGAGACACCTCAACACCAAAAAGAAAATCAAAACCCAAACCAACAATAACAAAAAGGCAAAAAAAAAACCCCAAAACTAAAAAGACGAAAACACCCCAACCTCAAACCAGCCACCATGTCACTAATCTAAAATTCAGACCTCCGTTGCACAGCGGCTTTTTCACATCAGGGCTGATTATTGTCACGTGCTGGTCCTCCCACCTCACCTGTGGGTTGAGGGCACTCCCAGGGGTGGAGAGGAGGACAAAGGGGTCACCAAAGGCTCCAGCCACAGCCAGGGCCTGTCCCAGCCCAGCAACCCTTCCTGCTCGCACAGAAAACGCTCCCGCTAAACATTCCAGTGGAGTTGCTGCAGCTGTTAATAAAAGACACGCTTCCCCCTGGGCTTTGTCAGCTCTGCACTTCAAAGCTCATTTTACACACAGGCCAACGCTGTATTTTCAGAAGAGAATGTTAACATGAGCTCTTTAGTCAGTTGAATAAAAGTATCAGGAACCCCCCTCTCCCTCCCATCAAATTAAAAAACCGAAGTAAACCAACAATCTCTTGGCAGCCTCTGATGGATTTGACAGGAACACACCCTTTGTAGGGTGGATATCAATCCCAAGCTCTGCATGTGGTTTTTTTTTTTTTCTCCACTGCAAAATAAAAAATGAGACCAACTGTCACTGACCAAGGAATAAGGATTAATAACCAACATTCCCAAGGGATGTTTGATGGCCTCAACTTTTCCTATTAAACACAGATTGGTACTGATACAGGCTGAGAATTGCCTCGGACAGGTGAGAATGCAGCTCAGACAGGTGATGCCTATTTCCTGGTGGGTTTTTTCTCACACCTCTCATTCAGATTGCTCTGCAGAGGCCAATGTTTCACTCTCTTCTCCACCACCAAGCAAACAATTACTCTTGAAGCCATGAAGTCAAAAGAGAATTAAAATAAAATATATATTACTACTAGTGATTTGGACAGCTAATTACAGTTAATTAAGCTTATATTTACTGTAATTACTGAATAATTTATATCACCATGGAGGTGACAGAAACTGTATAAAGAAATGAGAATGATTTAAAATTATTTTAAGTGCTTGGAATGTCTGAGAAGCATTTTGTAAGATACATTTAAAGATTGTAAATTTAATTATAACACTAAGTTACCTTAAGCTCTGTCTGGGCCAATATTTTTCCTAGCAATTAGACAGCAGTTGATGATGCAATTACACTTGCATGTATAACTTTTGTGCAAGCAGAATAATTTTTTATTAAAAAATATTCAGAAGACATATTATGTGTGAAGTAGTTACATTAATTTTTTCCATCATTTTCCCCAGACACATTTTGTAGCTCCAGTGCAGGTCTCTGCATAACAAAAAGGTAGGATGAAGCAGGCAAAAAGGGAAGGAAGAGAGTCAAGACAAGCAATTAAGGCATGGTAACTCTCCTCAGAAAGGACAATCCCAGCCTCCATCAGAGAAGTCTGTGGTTATGGGGAATTTTAAATGAAGAACAATATCACCCATGAGAATAAGAAGATTAAAAGTCAAAGAAACTACAATAAAAAATTTTAATGACATTTTGTTTGTTTTCCAAATCTCATGATTTAAAGATTAGGATTCAATGAGTTGTGGGGAAGGCTGGTTTCTTTTTTGTTTCCCACTTTATTCCCTGAGCTGCAACAACCAAAACCCCTTTGGAAGGGATTGTCTTTGGACTTGGCCAGGGCCAGGTTTCCTCCCTCAAACATCCAGGAATCTGCCCTGGCTCCACCCTGCATCCTGTGGGAACCAAACTGGACCAGCCCATCCAGACTGGGGACTGGGACAAGAAAGGCCAAGGTGGCATTTGGGGCAAGATCCAAAGGAAGCAACTCTCCAAGTGCCCCTGAAGCTGGAATATTCTTTCCAAGAGCTGGCAGGCTGTGCCAGCTCTGCCTCCTACTGTTTTGCTTTTGTTTTTCCACTTGGACCAGATTTCCAGCTGATTTGTTGGGCCAGGCTGCCCAAATGCCAGTCAGCTCTGAAAAGGGTCACTCAGATCATTAACAACAGCTAGAATGTGAAGAGTTAAGATTTATCAGTGGATTGGGAAACAGCAGATGAAAAAAACCCCAAAGACCACACCATCACTCACCACTACTAAATGTTTCTCTGTAGAAAAATGGAAATCTAATGCAAAGAAGAATTTATTATCATCCATCATGGTACTACGGCAGCATCTCTCCCTATTGTACCCTGGGATTGCAGGGTCCCAGAGATGCAGCAGTCTATCACTTCTTTTGAAATTAGAAAATTCTCCTTAACTCTTTATCCTACATTGGCTTCCCTTGCTCTTCTGTTGTCATCTTATCACAGGGGTTCCACACTGCTGTCTCCTGATCACAAAAGTTCCACACCTCCTTGGTGTTTCTCATGAGCAGCAGCTCCTCAGTGCTCTGACTTTTTCTTCACAAAGCAGCCAACTGACCCCAGCTCCCTTCTCAAGGGGCCACCCCACTCTTTTATAGCATCTGCTTCTCACTGGTCACAGCTTTGGCCTGGTAAAGTCAGGCCTGTTCCTAATCTTTGATACTTGGCCCAGCTGCAACTCCTTAGGGGCAAGATTACTTTCTACACTGTCTTTATTTTCTTATATTCTATCCCCCCACACTCTCCCACAGCACCTGCATCTCCACTGAATTCCCCAACATCACTGCTGTTGACTTCCAGGACTAGGAGAGAGCTTCAGGTGGTCCTGAAGGCTGGAGGCTGGGATCTTCAGGGGACTCTGACAGCCTTAGGTCTATTTTACTAAAAGATGCAAAGTATTATGAAATATTCAAGCAGCCATGTAACCACTGAAGCTCAGGGGATGCCATCAGCGAACACCAGGCTCCTCTCCAGAGCTGCCTTTAGGGTTGCAACCCCCTGGATGATTCCAGCATCCCCACACTGCAGGTGCAGGCAGCCCTTCCTCCAGGAACCACCAGCTGAGGGCTGCAGACCTTCCCTGGCTGCTCTGGGGATGCAAACCCCACACAATTCCTGCACACACCCTCAGAGCATCCCTTGGCAGCTCCAGTTTGCTAATTAAGCATTGCTCAGCCAGTGATTTGGCAGATGTGCTGCTGGGCAGGTTCTTTAGCTGCTGACATGAGTATCCCTGCTCTGCAATTCAGCAGTGGGTACCAATTCTGGTCACTTCTGTTCACTGCAATTTACAGGTTTAAATATTCATTTAATTGAAGGTTATTGTGGTTCTAGAATGGCAGTGCTCAAGGAAAAGAAAAAAAAGTTGATTGATCAGAATAAAAAGAACCCTAGCATTTTAAATTCTAGCTACTAAATAGAATACCCAGATTTCCATGTCTTCTCACAATATACTCATAAATATACTCCAATAGACTTGGAAATAGGCAGCTGTTTTTACCATGGTTAATGGCCAACACTCAGGTTGTTAAAGAGCAGAGGAGGAGCAGCCAAACACCCTGACCCCTGCGCCCTGCAGCAATTATTTCTTTCCCCTTCATGCCCAGAGATGTGATCAGCTAAAAAGCCAGGGAATTCACATAGTGAGCAGATCTGGTGGGTAACTAGGATGGAAACATCGACAAAATGTTCAGAAATTGTGCTGGCAGAAGTGCCTGGAGGCACAGGGCAGGGATGGAGCAGCTGAGGGGGATTTACAAGGAAACACTGAATAGTGAGAGGAACAAGGCAGAGGACAGTGACCATGAACATGAGGCCAAGTGGAAGGGCAATGCAGGGCTCCAGGGGAATGGCCTGGGAGCAAAGAGAGGTAGAAAAGTGCAGAGAATCAGAAGGAAATGAAGCAAAGCAGAATGTCCAGAGCAAGGAGATGAAATGAGCCAGCTGCGCTCTCCACAGGCTCCAGGTGAGCTGCAGGAGCTAGAGTGAGCCCAGATTGAAAGCATGGGCTTGATGGTGAGGGGAAAATCCAGGATTTAGCAGGGCACCAGCCTTCCTGGATTCACACCTTCAACACTGCTCACTGAAAGGGTGGTCAGGCACTGGGACAGGCTGCCAGGGAGGTGGGGAGTCCCCATCCCTGGAGGTGCCCAAGGAAAAGCTGGATGTGGCACTCAGAGCTCTGGCTTAGCTGACAAGGGGATCGGTCGCAGGTTGGACTCAGTGATCCTGGAGGTCTTTTCCAACCTAAATAACTCTGAGATTCTGTAACAGCACTGCAATGCTCCCCAAGTAACACCCCCAGCTAAATCCCAGCAGCCTCAGTTGCTGCCTCCAGGGCAAAGCTCAGTGCAAGGAGCACTCAGAGCACACTCAGAACCCAGGCTGCACCACGGGCTCCAAGGCAGTGACCCTGCTGGAGATGGAACTGGAGAGTCTGCTCCAGATGGGAGCTTGGGATTCCACCAGGACCGGCCTCCAAAAGTGACTGTGTTATCTACAGATGGAAAATCAGAACCACAAGCACCATTTCCTTCATTTACCCACCCAGCAGCATTTGGGGTTAGCTGACACCTTCCTACAACCAGGCTGACCTGTCCTACGTCACAGACATCTTTTATGAAAAATCCTTTCCTTAGGATTTTTCCTCCTAAGATGTTGAGAGGCCTCAGGAACAAAATGTAAACAATGATTATCTGCTGCTGTGGAATGCAACAGGTGCATCTGGGATTGGTCTCATGTGGATGTTTCTAATTAATGGCCAATCACAGTCAGATGGCTCGGACAGAGAGCCTGAGCCACAAACCTTTGTTATCATTCCTTCTTTCTCTATTCTTAGCCAGCCTTCTGATGAAATCCTTTCTTCTATTCTTTTAGTACAGTTTTAATATAATATATATGATAAAATAATAAATCAAACCTTCTGAAACATGGAGTCAGATCCTCATCTCTTCCCTCACCCAAAAACCCCTGTGAACACAGTCACAGTCCTGTTTCCCTTGTGTGAGATGTTCCTGTTCCATTTTGTTATGGAAGCCAACCAAATACTTCTGCTTTTTCAAATACAACAAGACACCAGGGGCTGTACAGAGAAGGAAAGGTTCCAAAGAACTCTTGAAATTAAGTGTGGGAATGACCTGAACAGCAGCTGGAAGCACTGACAACAGAAAATATTTGCAGGCAAAGGAGTGATGAGACAGGCAGTTTAAATGATTCCAACCTTATCTGAATGAAGGTCTGAGGAAGAGTTAGGAGAGCTTATTCTAACAAATTGGAACAGATTGCCAAGGGATGCAGTAGTTTTTCCATCATTTCCTATCTTTCAAAGAAGATTGAATTTTATACACACATACACACATTTTCATTCCAGGTCAAGCAGAAGTTTTTGGGGTGGACACGTCAGTGACTGAAATCCTATGAGTTGTGTTAGTCAAGAAGTTAGCCTGGGTTATTACAATAATCTCCCTGCCTCTCTTAAAAACCTATGGCTGAACTGATAACTTCATTTGGAAAAGGAAAAAAGCCTTCATTTAAATTATAACAGAAATTCAGCCTATGAATGTAGTGAAATCCCATACAAAAACTCTTATACATTGAATAAGAATACACAACCACTGAAGTTTAAATAGTATTTGATTGCAACTATAAATAAACTGTGGAATTCTGTAACACCATTTTTAAAATCCACTATTTTTATCTGATAGAGAATATGAGCCAAAAAACAATCTGAAATCCCCCAGATTCCAGAGACCACACATAGATATTTTATAATTAATTCCTGTGAAAAAATAGTGCCTATTTTAATTAGAAAGAAAAAGTTTCCTGACACAAAACCGGTTCTAGAGGCTGAAGAATTCCAAGAACACTTTTCATATTACCCACTTTGAACTTGTTACATCAGAATTTTCAAGTTTCCTGTTCGTTTGCTGTAAGCTTTTGGGAACTTTGGCTGGCTCTGGTGCACATCAGCTGGGTAGCCCCGGGGTCACCATGAAATCCTGAACAGCTTCACAGAGCATAAATTTAACAGACCCAAAGAATATGAGGGCAGGGGCCATAAGTATAAAAATTAACAAGGGGAGCACTCTGTCATTAAACAGGGATCAAGGAACAAGCTCAAAAGCTGGCGTGGGATCAGGAAGCTGTCACAGTAATTGAGGTAATTAGTGAACTGTGGTGATGAGTGTGCTGGCTCTCATGGACACTCTGCCTGAGCTCATGGGCCATGCTGCCTTTGGGCTGCACAGTCCTTCTCTGCCTCGTGTCAACACTTGTGTTCCTGCAAGTGCCCAGCACCCAGGAGCTGCAGTTTATGTCTGCAGAAAAGCTCAGGCTGCCATCAAGATCCCAGAGCAAATCCCATTTTATTAACAAGCATCAACACCCCTGAGCTTGCCTGCGCTCCCCCAGGTTTGGCTGGGAAGTCTGTCATGACAGAGTTAGTAGGTGAGGCATGTTCAAAAATCCAGAGTTCTTTTGCTGTTTGAGCAGTTCAAAATCTGAGTTATCTGGAAAATGCAGCCCTGTGTTTAGTGAGGTAAATCTCAGCTCTCCAGAACGAGCCCTCACCCCACAGCACTGAGGAGCTGCAAAAAAAACCCAACTCCATCACCTGTGGTGCTTGAAATGGCCCAGCCTGAGCCAGCAAGGAGCTGCACAGAGGGAAAGGGCTGAGAGCAAGAACATCAGAGTCCCAAGGGGGCTGACAGGATACAGAAACCCATGACCTGCTGGAAAACAGAGGCATGCCCAGGCTGGGAACCTCAGGGCAGCAAAGAGCAGGAAAACATGAAGCAACAACAGGCAAACAGCATGAAGTGGTGGTAAGCAGGTGGATTTTAGTCTCTATTTGGATAAATGAAGGACCTTTAGACGAGATCCCAGCAGTCAGATCACATGAGGAAGGGAAAAGCGAGGAATATTACCCAGGAGAGCACAGTGGCTGCTTCACAAGTCTCCTGTGCCCTACTGAATTTCTCTCCTACTGCCAACCTAACCAAATAACCCTCTTCCAGAGTGAGGAAAAAATACTATTTTTTTTTCTTTTTCCAAATGGTAAATCAGGATGTTTAATCAAAATATTAATTTGGCAGTCCAAATAAAGCTCTAAGCATCTTTTCAGAAGAAATTAGGAGATCTCAGAAAGCTGCAGCTGGCCCAAGAGACTCCTTTATCAAGAGCCAGTTTCCTAGGCTCCTGTCAAGGAGACACCACTAAGATTTCTTAACTCCCAGACCATGTAAGAGCTGACAACATCTTTTCCCTCATTTACTGTGCTAAAAAGCAGCCTCTGAAGAAGACACTGTGCTCTCTCAGTGCATTAGCTTTCATTTCTGGTACAAAAATTTCCTGTGCCATGTCTAACACATGGCTTTGTTCTGCAGGACATATCTTTAAGATATGCGAGTGGAATTTGGGACTCACCCCATGAAAAGCAAAACCCCATCAGTGGAAGGCAGAGGCAAATGAAAGCAGAGCAGAAATGTTCACACTGCAGTGAGTTTTATCAGTGTGAAGAGGAGCAATTGCATCCCTGATAGCCAAAGGCACTTCTCAGCACCAAGGGGAGCAGTGCTGTCACTGCACTCAGGGGCTGGAATGACTTCTACAAGCTCACCCAAAAATCCTAGAGAGGAACAGGAGAATCAGCTCTGCCTCTTCCTTTAGGGAAAGTCCCCCCTTCCTCCTTGGCACTGCAAGCTGCTCTCTCACACACTGAAATTATTCTCCATACCTCACACTGCCTTCCCAATTTTATAAGTATAAAACATTAGGCATTCAATTCATCTTTGAAATTAAGGTATTTATTTTTCATCCGCAAAATGTGTATACGCATTAGAACCATGTTTCCCTGAAACTGTGAAAGCTCTTCCTGTGGCCACCCAACATCCCAGATGTTTTCTCCACTTTTCCCCTAACACAGAGCCAAGGTTGGCTCCACCTCAGGATGAGACACTGAGGACAAAAGGCGTTTTATGTTTCAGTGGCAGCCTCTGAACAAATGCCAGCACTGAGCAGTTACAGTGCAAGTCCACAGTGATGCTGCACCTGGCAGTGCTATAAACCTGCAGACAGGGTTTACTCCAAAATAAATAAATAAAAAAACAACCACAAAACAAAAACAACAACAGCAAAAAAAGAAAGCAAGCTGAATGTGTGGTGTATTTTACAACACTCAGGGAGAATGAGGAGAGATAATAAATCTGGGAGCTAGTAGCCACAGCAACAAATTGCATTTCTCCTCTGGATGGCTTTTCCCTTCCAATCAACAGCAATTACTGGGCACCTTAGGGTAATACAACAAAGTTTATGCTGCTTCTATGGTAAAGTTCTTTTCCCAAGACTAATTTATTCCATGTCTGCAAGGGGCTGATTCATTGCAGCGCATTACTGGGGGTCTGACCACGACAGCCATTGAAAGCACACAGAGAAAAGCCCTGGCCACAGCTCGTCCTGCTCTGCTGGTTGGGGTTTGTTCTGACACCAGTCAAATCCCAGAACACTGAGCCTGGGAGAGTGATGTCAGCCCTGACTATTAGAAATAGAGGAAAGGAAGGAAAGATAAAAGTGTCTGGGGGATGCACTTGGGGGTGAAAGGAAATGTAGGTTCCCACCAGACAACATCAGTCTCAATAGAAGATGAGAAACCAGGCGTGTGCTGCTTGAAAAAAACAATAATGAAGGAATAGCTGTGCTCCTTTCTGCTCTTCAAACCACTCCAAACTCCCTGTGCACCACTGCAGTGCCATCAGCCTTAAAGAGGGGCTAGGAATGTGTTTTCCATGGCTTTTATCCAAAGGAGCTTTGTGAAGAGCTGATGTTGACGTGCTTTCCAAACATCCAGCTGGATACATCACAACCACACATCTCCACATGCTGGAAGAGCAGCTCAGCACTGGATAAGCTGCAGCACTTTTTGCTCTGTCCTTTTGCATGGCACAGCCACTGGAGCACCTTCCCCTGCCCTTTGAGAGGGCTGTGAAGAGAAGCTAAGGCAGAAGGACAGAGTGAGGACTAAACCACACCTGGCAGGACAGACCCTCCCCACTCTGGTGTGACCCAGCAACTGGATTTTAACCACATTTGCCTTTGCTACCTTTTAAACCGTCCAGACTTTCTGTTTTCCTGCAGGTGCCAAGCTCCCAGCTAGACCCAGCAGTGTGACAGCACACTGCATGCAGGTGCATTCATTCTGCTGCTGGGAAAAGCAGTGGGAAATCCTGCTGCCCAAAAAGGAGATTTATTGCCCCTGAAACAAAGTCCCTCCAAGGCAGCACAGCTTCCAGCACGCTCTCAGCAGGCAGGGGCAGCCCTGACAGGCACTGCCTGTCCTAACAAGAAGGGAAAGAGCCATCTCCACACCGCAATCCATGATGAAAGTTGACAGAAGGGATTTGTCTAGTTTTCTAAATATTTTGCAGGGAAGCTGAGAGTTCATCTCTGTGTGAACCAGGATATGAATTCCAAGCAGGATGAAGAGCTTTGTGCTCACATTCAGCAGCAATCATGTGCTGTCAGAAGCTACAGGGAGCAGGAGACAAGCAGGGTGAGACACAGCCTCACCCGTGACAGCTGGACATGGAACTTCATTTTCTAGAAACACACTCTCATGACTACCTATGAACCCTGTGCAGCACCTCTCCCATCCTCCCATGGTCTCTAAACGTGTGGAGCTGACAGTGTCCATTCATCCCTGGCCAGGGAGGCCACTGGTTCCTCTAACCCTGTAGAAAACACCACCTGCAGGTGCCCTGTCTCCTCATTGGTGACACACCTATTGGGCCCACCAAACAAAAACTTCACCTGGCTCTCAAAAATCCCTTTTGTTGGCCAGGACTGCCAGAAAGGATCTCTCCTTTCTACTGGCATTTATTACAGTGGCTTTTTTCATGCTATATTTGCCAAACACTGTGGTTCCTCCAGGGAAAAATGTGACACTACCCTCAATCGGGGTCCTGAAAATACACCCAGCACACCAATACAAAGCACAAAGGTAAAAACAGAAACCTCTTCCCCATCTGAGCAGGCTCCTCAAGCTATCTGCACCCAAGTAATATTTTTCTGCCAAAGTTTGCTACCTCTCTCTCTCTCCAAAAATTTTTATCCTGCTTTAATCTACTCCCAAAGCACCCCACCCTGCTGCTGCTGAAAGTAATAGATATTTTTACCTTTACATTCAGTGGGATGAAAATTAAGCCCTGAAAAAGCCAGACAATCACACTGCAGTCCATGTTCATGTAGGGAATGCTGCAAGCAGAATTTAAAAGGACCTTCCATTTATCTCTGTGCTGCCTGGGCTCCATCTGCATATAATTGCTTTTGTCTACAGACGCTGCAATGCTCATCAAAGGCTGAATTCTTACCCACTGTAACTCTCCCTTTCAACTAGCAGGAAATTCTCATTGCTTTACAATCCATACACAGCAATTTAGCATTTAATAATTCAAATTGTAACACAACATTTGATGGAAAATAGTCATTATGGATTTATAACACAATGCAGGTAGCTGAAGTACACAGATTTCAGTGTTTCAGGAAATGGGTGCTATTTTCAAACAGAGCTAATCCTATAACAAACAAAAAAAAAATCCATATTATTATCCATAATCTCTTATTGCTGCCTGCATCTATGGGGTTTGGTTGATTCCCTCCCCTTCTTTTTAATGCTCAAACAACTGAGTTATAGCAGAACATTTTTCTACACTATGAAGCTTATTTACATACTGTAAATAACTGTGAATGTAATAAAATTGTGGTACAAATAACATGAAATAATGCCTCAATTTGCAGTTGTTTTACATCAGCATAGTTTATGGCAGTGTTTACTGTAGACTTTGGAACAAACAAATAAATAAATAAAAAAGACAAAGAGAAAGAATAAAACTTCTCTATCCCTCACACCCCAGCACAGCCACTCACCAGCACTGAGGTCACTCATGGCTTAAATAATATTAAAAATCAGAGACATCATATGAGCCCTTCCAGCTCCTGTAGGGAGCCTACAGGAAAGATGGAGAAGGACAATTTACAAGGGCCTGGAGTGATAGGACAAGGGGAAATGTATTCAAACTGACAGAGAGCAGGTTTAGATTGGATGTTAGGAAGAAATCCTTCCCTGTGAGAGTGCTGAGGCCCTGGCACAGGGTGCCCAGAGCAGCTGGGGCTGCCCCTGGATCCCTGGCAGTGCCCAAGGCCAGGCTGGATGGGGACTGGAGCAGCCTGGGACAGTGGAAGGTGTCACTGCCCATGGAATGAGATGTCTCTAAGGTCCTTTCCAACCCAGGAACTTCCTGGAGCAGACAGGTCAGGAGAAAGTGTTCTCTAAACTCCCTTTCCCTCCTGGCACTTCAGAGAGCCAGAACAGAGAGTGAAACGAAGGAGTGCAATTTTCTCCTGCCTTTAAGCACACACAGAGATGTAAATAGTCGTTTCCAAGAGCTTAAAACCCCAGGGAAGCAGATAATAAGCAATTACTCTAACCAGATAGCACTGCTGTCTAAAAATTAATTTCTGTGCTAATATCCCACCCCTAAAGTTTCAAACTTCAAAGCAGAGCATCCTCTGAGAGAAGATACACAGGTGTACAATTATGTTTCCTAGACTTCTGTCTCTGTCTGCTCTGCTGGGACATTTAATGTGCCCACTGGGAGCAGAGGCAGCCACGAGAGCCCATCCCACACATTCCCTGGGCACATGTACCTTCAGACAAGAGCTGCTGCTGCAGTCTAAGGCACTGATCAAAGCAAATTGATCTTGTCACTGCAGCATTCCTGACGTGCCTATCCCCACCACAGATTCCCTTCTCATCTCTGCCAGTGTTTACAAATCAATTTATTTTTATTCAGGGGGACTGTTTTCCACAAGATGTGCTCAGGCGCTGAGCTGCGCGGCATCCTCAGAAACCACTGGAATGGGAGGACGGAGCCAGGGAAGCTGGGAGAGTCAGGAACTCACCCAGAGGAACCTGGTTCCTCCAAGCAGCTCCTCTGTCCCCAGCACTGAGCTCAGAGGCAGAAGAAGAGCCAAAGCTGACACAGATGCTGCCCCACAAGGAGAGGCTTCACACCATGAAGGACATTCCTCCCCTTCCTCTGAATTCAGAGATGTCTTCCCTAAGAGTGGCATCAAAAATGTTACAGAACCCCAGAAGGGTTAGGGTTGGAAAGGACCTTAAACCCCATCCAGTGCCACCAGGGACACCTTCCACTATCCCAGGCTGCTCCAAGCCTCACCCTTGAACAATTCCAGGGATGGGGCAGCCACAGCCTCTCTGGGCAACCTCCCTCCACTAATCCACTAATATTCCTCAGGAAAAGAAGAGCATTTCTAGGGTTTCATGTACTCTTTGTATTTAATCCTATTCAACCATGAAGGCTAATCAAAAGAACTGACAACAGAGAAACCATTTTCAACAGCAGCACATTGGGTTTACAGGGCTATTAGTTGGGTGTTATTTATAAGAAATGATCCTCTGCTGGTCAGTCTTTCTTACATCTAGGGTATCTGAGACATGTAGATGTACCTAAATAATCATCCCAGGCACCCAGAGACACCTTTTATCATTTATTTGCTGACATTTTGTGACAGCAAAATGCCAAAAACAAATATTGGGTATCTACAAATGGATTTAGTGTCTACCTTAATAAACCCTTACATTTGGAAACTTGTTCCACAGTTACTGAGTACTCCTTAAAACAGAGAGGTTGAAAGGTAGCTCATTTGTAGGGATTCAGTAAATATACTTTGAAAAATATCTATTAATTTGTAAGACACTGGGAAACACCTCCACACCTTCCAAAGCCCACCTTGTTGCTTTATTCCCTGCTCCTTAACACTCACCACCGAGTGCTAACTGGAAACTGCATTAGCAGTAGATTTGAACCTTGAGATCTCATCTTTTATGTCATTTGCCAAGCATTCCCTTGTATTTTTTTCCTGCAGCTCAGGATGTTTCCTGCTCTTTATTTCAATTAATGGTGTCATAGTCAGTATATTCTCCCAACAAAGTCCTAAATTAACGACCACACTCCTTCTTCAATTTTTCATTCACAGAAGGGAAGAAAAAATAAGCCCAGCAATCTGATGCACTTAACTCTTTATGATTTCAAATAAAAGGCAGAAAAATGATTGCAATGTTTCACCAGTCCCACCATTTAGCCAAAAAGCACATGGTACATCTTAGTTATGTCATGTTTTATCCCTCAGCCCATGAAGATGCTGCAGAGTGATGCATGCAGGAAAACAGAAAAAAAAATATAAAAAAATGAGAAACCAGCAGCAACTCAAAGCCAGGGATTTTTCTGTTGCTTAAAACCTCAACAAATAACCTTGTTCTTTTCCCTCCTTTTAAAAACAACAGTGCAACACAGGGAAATAAAAAATGCCATCTGAAGCTTTTATTTCCAAGTCTGTGGGAGCAGCAGTTTTTCATGGCTTGCTCTCCCTGTTCTAATCCCTGTCACGTCCTGTCCCTGCTGGCTGGGGGTGACTGACAGGGCTCTGCCTGCATTCCCTCCACGTGTGAGAGCAGGTGAAACCTCGCCCCAGACAAACAGGCTGCAGGCAATTTCCCCTCAACAGCCTCCCTGTTAAATATTTACAGGTATCTCCCTTCCTGATTGGGCCACCAAGGCCTGAAAACTCTCCATCAGGTTTCCAACTTTCCACCACGTCTTTTCCAGCTACTTTTTCTCCCTCTTCTGAGCAGCAGTTGCTCCTTCTCCTTTTCTACCCCTTTTCCTGATCCTTTATTTCCCTGGGCTTCCTGAAGTTTTCTCCCCAGAATCTCCTGCATAAATTCTGCCATTCAGCACCAGCCTTTACACCTCCCAATCTACCACCTTTTGTTCATTATTTTTATTTTATTCATTTATTTTATTATTTTTATTTTGTTAATCTATTTTATTTACATAAACTTTGGGTTTGAGGTCAAAATAAAAACAACAACAGAATAAATGCTAATACTTAAGCACACTCCCCAGAAGAAGCAATGGTAAGGGGGTTGCTGGCACTGCCAAATCTGCCCCAGCACTTTCCAGGACATTCCTTGTTGATGGAGAGCTGCATTCATTTACCCCACAGCTGAAGTCATCCTAAGGGAGGTCCCTGTTGCCTCTTTTCATGATCCCCATGCCCAGAAAGCCCAGAAGTTACATGGAAGCCAATCTGATGAGCTGAATCCAGCAGTTAAAGAAATTTCAGTTTCTAGCACCAGAGTTCACTGAGGGCAATGTCAACTATAAGCTCCGAGGACCCCAAACATGTTGTCATCTTATTGCAAAGCTCCCATACCTTCTCAGGGATTTCTCATGGGCAGCTCCTCATAGCACTGACAACCAACAAACTCCATCTCTCTCCTCACCCAGCTAACCCACTCTTTTATAGCACTCTCCTTCTTACTGGACACAGCTGTGGCCTGTTCCTAATCTTTGGGGATCAGTACAGCTGCAACTCCTCAGGGGTGAGACTACCTTCTGCACTATCTTTATTTTCTTACATTCTATCCCTCCACACAAACAGAGATGAAAAAATTGGAATACAGATGTTTGGAAGAGCCTGGCTTGACTTCCTCAGTGTTGTGGGCAGGCAGCACTGAGGATCTGAGCAGAACCACACTGCACACTCCAGCTCTGACCTCTGTTCCACCTTGTCCACGTAAACTCTCCACCCTCACCAGGCTCATCTCAACTACAACTCCTTTTCAACCTTTTATTTTTAAGGAAGCAGGACTGTAATGTATCACAGAGGCTGCACGGCCACACACCCTTTGTTCTCCTGTTTTATGGCCATGGCTCAGGGGCTGTGCTGAGCACCATGAGGATGGGCAGGAAGGGCCATGAATCCCTGCAGGCACCATCACCTCTGCAGGGACTGAGCAGTGGGACAGGAGCACAGGGCCAGCCCTTCCCACAAACCACACTGAGGGATTTGCTGCTGCTTGGGAGCTGCCACCTCGGAAGAAGGAGCAGACAGGGCAGGGGGGAGGAATGTTAATTTATGAATGTTTATAAATGAACATTCCTGTTGCAGATTGCAATGCAAGATGTTTTCAATTACCATCTGCATGGCAGATTATCTTTGTCAAGTGGGCAGTTTGCTCTATCTCTCTCTCTGAGTGACCACAATCACTCCTCCCTGGGGAGGGGACACCTGCTGATAACAGCTATGGAATGTCCCTGCATGGCTGATCAGAACTACAGCATCCCACTGGGAGATGTGAGCCCAGAGGGAGGAGCCAAGCATTCCTGCCTGGATAGAATCTGGAGATTCTGGAACACCAGCACAGCTTCTGCACTGGATTCCCAGAGGAACAGCAGCTGCCTCTTCCCCTGGATCTTCAGAGGCAGATCCTGCACCTTTCTCCAGGATCCCTGCTCCAGCAGAGCCACCCCTGACACTGCAGGAGGGCTGAGCCACAATTCCAATGGGGCTGTGCCAGCACCCTGACCCACAGGGTGTCAGGCTGGGTTCTGACTCTGGCAGTGTTGGTTTGGTTTACTGCATTGTTTATTTTATCCTTTTATTGTCTTCCCTATTGAAGAACTGTTATTCCTGCTCCCATATTTTTGCCTGAGAGCCCCTTAATTTAAAATTTATAGCAATTTGGAGGGGTGGGGAGGGTTTACATTCTCCATTTCAGGGGAGGCTCTTGCCTTCCTTAGCAGGCACCTGTCTTTCCAAACCAAGACAATTCCTGCAAAGATCCCCCCGTAATTCCCGATGTCCCATGGCACCCAACCACCTTCTCCACGAGGTGGCACTGCCAAAGGAGGCTGTCACAACAGGGAACAGGAACAAATATTCTTCCCAGAGCTGACAGATTCATTATGCATTAAAATATTTTTTAATTATGCTCCTTTCACAGCCCCACCAGTGGCAGAGGAGGCTCTGTTGTCCTCCTGAGGATGGTTTGCCTGAAACAGGAGCAACTGGGATCAGAAAGACCTCTCAGGTCAACCTCTTATTGCAGAAAAACACATTATATACACCCTTTAATAAATGTTATCAATCCTGCCTGTAAAAACTCGTTAGGTTAATGTGGTGCTATTTTTAATAAAGCTCAGAGAGCTTGCATTTAATGGCAATTACACTGTATAAACATGAAACAACTCCAAAATGAAGCCAGAGATTGGTGTCAAATGACATTGACAGCCCCAAATCTCCCCTGTGGGACTCAGGCTGACTTTTTTGGTCCTGCAGTTACACCCCCCACCTTCCTCAGCAGCAATCCCACACTCTCAGAGGGTTCAGATCCGCTCCTCAGGGAAGGGTTTGGCTTTCACATCACAGCTTGCTCTGCACAGAGTCCCCTAAAGCCTACGAAACTCAGATGGGAGGCATTCCCACCACATCCCCACTCCATAAGAGCTCAAAATGAAACCACGTTGCGCCCATCAGGGTCAGCTACTGAGGCACTTGACTCAAAAAGAGTTAAAAATAGGTAAAGCTTCCTCTTCAAAAAGATTTATGGATAAGCTGCAAATAAGTTAATTTTAAGCTGTAAAGCACTCTTTGTGGCAAGATATCTTGAGGGGCTGGTTAAATTCTTGCACACACTCTGGGAACGTCACCTCTATAAAAGGAGTCATCCAGATGGAGGTGAGTTCACAGCTTCAACAAAGAGCTCTGAATGAAGAAAATGGAGATGTTTATTTTCCTTCCTCTGAGCACTTCTTTTCATAAAGTGGTGTATATAAGTCAAACTGAAACTCGAGAGTTCAGACTTTATCCTGGCTTCCAGCAGCAGAAAACAAAATCTAGAATAGTTGGAGGGTTAAGTGATCTTTAAAGCTTTTCTACTCCTTTTCTACTTAATTGTAATGAGCTGCAACATCTTCAGATTTGGTTTTTCAGTGTGCCAACCTAGAAAGCAGAATACACCACCAGCCACTTCTCTGAACACCTGACAGAAACAAGCAGATCTAGCATTTCTCTGAATTTTTCAGTTTATTTTCAATAATAATTTCTATTTTCATCAGCATGGATTTCTTGTAAGGCTGTTTCCATTTTCTATTAACCTCTCTAAAACCTTCATGCTCAGCAACCTGGCAACTGTCACACACATTACACAACCAAGAAAACAAAAGGCCATAGTTTAAGCAAAGTTGGTGCTGAGTCCTCATTAGTCAGGTGTTGGCAGGACTTTATTAATGGCAGTAATTAGTAGGGAAAAAAAACCCTTCAGTGGTGGCAGTGGAAAGTTTTACCACTTAAATATTCATTGTTATCAACTCCTCCAGCTTCCCAGTGCAAGTTATCTCATTAGCTCCCTTTGGGCCAGCCCCTTGGGTCAGCTCTGTGAGCACTGGTGAAGGTGAAAGGCTGGAAATGTGAAATTTCTTCCAGAAGTCAGCGTAATTACGTGCTGAGACAAATGACCACCCCTCAGAGCCCTGAGCGTGGTCTCCAGTTCTCCCCAGGCATCAGGGCAATCTGAGCATGGCCAACACATATTGCTCTTTTCTTTGGCCTTTCAATTCCCAAACAATAAAGCAATAAGGAAGACCAAGAGGAAAGCACTCATTATAGCAACAATGCCTAAACAGAGAAAGAGCCTGTTGGCCTATAAAGTGCTCTGCAATTGCCTCGTTAATTAAGGTCATCAAGGAAATCTGGAAAGTTTTGTAGCAAAGGCCCTTTAAGGAAAAAGGGCAAAAAATGAAAACATCCAGGGCAAAATTCTCAGTAAGCTCTGTCTCCATCTGTGGGTGTTCAGCTCTGAGAGAGTTAGGTCAAGGTTAACAGAGCAACCTGAGTGTTCAAACTTGCTGAGGTCCAGGGGAAGAAGAGATACAAGCCCAGAATCAGGGACTCTTGAATTCCTGGGGAATTCACACAGGAATTTTTACCTCTCAGCTGTAGGAGCCAGAGGCAGCTCAGAGGCTGTGGTTTGGTGAAATCATTCAGGTTTAGTTAGGCTGGGGTGCAACAGAAGAAATTTCACCTGAAACCCTTTTCAGTCACTATCTGTGTTGGCCTGATAGATGTCACACACATTAAATCCACAACCTCCAGCATATTTAATATACAGGCGCCCCAGACATGCATTGAAAGTGAAATATTTGTTCTTATTCCACAAACCTTTGGCCTTCAGACCACGTGCAGCTGCTCCTTTGAAGCTCACTTCCATCCAACAGCACACAACAAGCAGAAATAAACACAAAACCCAGCAACTACTATAACATGATGATATTTATCTCCTCTGGGTTGTTAGGTTTTTGTTTTTTTTAAGCCCCCAAATGTCTCAGCTGACACTAATTCTCCTATCAGCATGAAATCAGGTGGATCCATGCCAAATTCAATCAGCCCTTAGGAACTTGGAATTAAATTCTACTGGCCCAAAGCATTTTTGAGATAAGATCTGTGATTTTCAAAAGCCAGCCAAGTCTTCTGTGTCTTTTTTTTTTTTCCTCCTGCCTCTGAAGGTGGGATGGTGCTCTGCTGTGTCCTGGTGGTGCTGTATATCATAACACAATAGCTGTTAAGTGCTGCAAGACCTTTAGGCTGGAGGGGGAAAACATAAACCCACAGTGTTTTATTGCTTAAAGTAAATGGTAGTCTTAGAGCAGCACTTGTAAAGAGAGGCTGAGCACACCTGACCTTTCCACAGCCCTGTAACTTTTACTGAGAGCACTCTCCCAAAGCCAGGCAAGAGGGAAGAAGAGCAATTGATTGATACACTGCTGCAGCAGAGAGCTCAAGAAAAATGGCACTGATGTGAAAAAGCCAGTCTGGGGCTGGGTGTAAATAGCTGCAGAAATGCAGCTCTTATGGGAGGTGTTGCTGTTTTAAAAAACCTTCATAAAAAACAAGAAGCCATTGGGTGAGGTCATTCCATTCCCTGCTTTGACAGATTTCCACAGATTTAGCTGATTTCACACTCTACCCTTTAAAAGTCTCCATTATGTGAAAGGATTTAAGACAAAGCAACTCCATTTCCTGTCCCATTAGATGTCCTGCAATACCTCTATATTTGCTGTTCTGTTTTGCAGTAGATTTTCACTTCCATGGTGCAACTCCCGTTCTCTCTGCCCTTGCCTCTGCAATAATATTTTGACTTTCTGCTGGAAGGTTGGTTTAAATGAAATGTAAAAATGGGAGAGGTTGGAAACCCACATAGTTCTATGAAATAGGAAGAAAAGAGTTTTCCCACAGTCACCTGGGCTGGAAAAGCACTGCTCCCTGCCTGGCATTAGGCATGCAGAGCACTGCCAGCCAGCAAAGCTCCCGAGACACCATCTGTGCACATAATAAAGAGCGGTGGGACTTTTGTAACATAAATGATTGAATTTGCTTTCTCCTTCCCTTGCAGTGGGAGTATGCCAGCTATTAAGTGCCATAAGAACTTGCCAGACTACCTCTGAATGTAAAATTTATCTTCTCTGATTCACGGCCTCTCCCACCTCTGCAAGTAAAGCTGGTGCTGCTGTAGGAAATGTTGTTATTTTGCCTGGGCAAAAGTGAGTTTACCTGCCTGTCACATCCACCTAAACCAGGAGTGTAGTTATGAATTACAGAAAGCCTGAACTGCTTTTGGAACTTGCCTTATTCTTCTTTGACAGTGGCACAAACACGAAGTGACCATTAGGTTTGAACAACGCTCACAAAGCTTTCAAATTTCAGCACCCAGTCCAAGGCCAGTGAGAAGGCTGATGGCAGCACCATTCATCTCTGTCGTGTTATGAGTTCTGAGCCTTGGTTCACTCCAGCACTTGTCTGTCACTTCTCAAATAAGAAGGGAACTTCAGGTTTCTTCAGATTGCCTTGTATTTTTCTTTTAGAAATAAATAAATTGTATTTGTCAGCCACATGCATCACCATCAGGACCAGAAGCATTGCCCAGCAAATGACCCTTATCAGACCTTATCAGGTTAGCTTTATAATGACAGATTTTCCACAAGGTTAGAATTTTGTATCTGGAGTGCCTACATCAGGCTAAAGAGGTTTGAAACAGCTCAGCCCAAATGAGTTTCAGAAATGCTTCAGAAAACAGGACAAAACAAAATTATTTCTGTGTTGAGAGGAAAACCAAACCAGTGAGTGATGCTTTTACTGGGAGTGTTAGAGCACCTCATCTTCCTGGCAAGGACACAAAGTACTGACATGGAGCTTTTCAATCTGGCCCTGCCAATAAAGATGGGCAGAACAGGTGAGTGCACAAGGCAAAAGTACAAACCAGTTTCATTCTGGCCTCTTCCTAACTCTGCTGTGCTCAACTTTTTGCTCTCCTGCTCTCTCGAAAGTGTTGTTCCTGTGGTTATATAAACAAAACACAACCCAATTACACCCAGGCAAGTCTTTTCAGTTTTATAGGGCTGTGGGATGTATGGTGTGGGAAAACTCAGCCTGTACAAATTGAACAGCAAACAGAGGCAGCAGGAGGAACAGCAGCAAGTGCTGGGTAGAGGCAGCTCCTGGCAGGGCTACACTGGGAGCACTGAGGTCTCACTGAGCCCCGGGCTGCAGCCCCAAGGGTGTGAGGAGGAAACAATGGGCTGAGTACACAAGATCTAATGGTGAATGTAGAACTACAGAGCCATAGAATTGCTTAGGTTGGAAAAGGCCTTTGAGATCGGTGGGTTGCAGTGTTAAAAATATACAAATAAATATTAACATTTTAAAATGCAAAGACATAAAATGTATAAAAATATAAAAATACAAAAATACAAAGCTACCAAATCAGAAAAAATATAAAGGACAGGAATATGTCCCAGATCCTCTGAGTGGACAAGCCGTTTGAATTGTGAAGAGGAAACAATGTGCTGAGTACACAACATCTAATGGTGAATGTAGAACGACAGAGCCATAGAATTGTTTAGGTTGGAAAAGGCCTTTAAGATCAGCGAATCTGAATTGCAGTATTAAAAATACACAAATGAATATTAACATTCTAAAATACAAAGATTAATTAATATTAAATATTAATATTTTAAAATACAAAGTAAAATGTATAAAATATAAAAATACAAAAATACAAAGCTACAAAAATAGAAAAATTATAAAGGACAGGAATGTGTCCCCAATCCTCTGAGTGGACAAGCCATTTGAATTCTGCTTAAGCAGGTCCATGGGAAGGGAAATGGAGATTTTCAAAAAGCTGCAGCATCACCTTTCCAGCAGCAAAGCAATGGCATCCGTGCTCCTCCACCTCTAGGCCAGCATTAGCCCCCAGGTAAAGATGAGGTGTCAGAATCTTCACTAGTTTGCTCTAAGGACACCCTGAGACACTTCAGGGTGACACTGTAGAAAAGGACAGGACGAGTGGCTTGTCCCAGGCTTTAATGGTTTTATTCACTGTAGGTCTGCACAGCTGGAATTTTCCAGGCTAATCATAAAGAGAGCAGAGCCAAGGTACCCATGGCTACATGAAAAAAATGGGGATGGAAAAACATCAGTGTCTGCCTGAAGTAAGATCTCCAACTCACAGGAGGAGCAACACCTTGGGGAGAGAAGACAAAGTGGACTTGAAACTGTCCAGTTCTGTGAGACCTGAGCACTGACAGGTGACAAAACATTCACTCAGAGAACCCAAAGAGGGACACAGGAGACCAAAGCTTCATCTGGGACTTGAGGCAGTGGGACTCACCAAGCCCTGCCCCACTAAATGTTGGTCTTGTTCCAAAGCTTCTCTCCAGCCAAGAGCCAAGAAAGCATTTTTTTCTGTGCTTGTCCCAGAAACATTTCCATTGTGGCCATAACTGACATACAACACTTCAACCTGTCTACTTGCAGGGACTTCTGCTCATAAATCACAGCTCTCCCCTTCCCCTTCCCACTGCAACCCCAGTGCTTGGTAAATCCAGCTCTGCACAGGAACTTGTAGGCAGACCTGATAAATAAACATATATAAATAAATAGAGATTTAAACTCACAGTTAAAGATTTCTAAAGTGCAAACAAAAGAGGCCACTTCAGCTCCTGTTAAGTTTCTGACCTTGTTAAGCCTTGATGAAGAGAATTAGCACTCCCATACCAGCTGGCAGATGCTCCTTCTTTGCAGTCCCTCTGCTTGTGTCCCTTCCACCCTTCTCCTGCCCACTGCCAGTCCTGACTGACACTTTTTGTGCTTGCTTCATTACTGCATCCCCAGAGAAATAGGGAGAGGTGAGAGGAAAGGAAGAGTGAGAAAAGGGAAAAAAATAATTACAATGGGATTTCATTGACAGGCGGGAAAAAAGGAAGTGTCCCTCTGGGTTAGATCAATAATGCAGCACTTGTTATCTTGATCTTCTTAATAAACCACAAGCAACCCAGATATATTTCTATCTGTGAATCAATGCTTCACAATGTTTCTATCACAATACAGCCACTACATGCAACCACACAAAAATAAAATGAAATGGGCTAGTTTATTGATTGTCCAAACAAGAAACCTTGTCGTTTGCATAGATTATCAGCAGAGAAGTGCTGCCTGCTTTGCTTCTGTTTAATTACTTTTGCTTTGTTTCAGCCTTTCTCTGTCCCACTGGGGCCTTCTGCATTACCAGGCAATAACAATGGCTAAATCCTTCCATTTTAACCCCAAAGACATTTGCTAAACCTGCAACCAGAGCTGCTTTTGGATCTGTGCCCTCCATCAGTGAAGCACTCCCTGGCGCTGCTTTTATTCCTCTGTACTCAGAGGGGTTGGAGGTGTTGCTGCACTTCACAGGAGGCAGAACTGGCCTCGAGTTCCTTGCCCGGCAGAAAGTTTAATTACACAGCTAATTATACAGCTGATTTCACCTCTTTTCACCTCCTTTTTGTTCCTGCCTGCGAAGGTCACCCTCCCTGACCTGCTGCTGCGCAGGTTAGGACCACCCACCCCAGGGCTGGCCCTGCAGCAGTAATTGCTGGGCTGGGGTCAGGCTGCAGAGCCCTCCCAGGCTCTGTGAAGCTCTGCTGACCCTCGGGGCAGCTGAACCATGAATAAAACTCCCAAAGGCATTTTGTGTTTGGGTATTTTTGGTTCCCTGCGGGACCCTGTGGACCGTGGCGTGTTAGATACAAAGGCAGGGATGCAGAGCAGCCTGGGGAGGAGCTGGGCTCAGAGAAGGGCTCCCCGCACCCAGCTGCTGGGTGACCTGCAGAGCTGCAGCCCTTGGGTAACCACACAACAGAGAAAAGGACCCCCACCCCACCCAGACAGCGCCAGGCTGCCCACAGACATCATCCATGGCTAAACAAGGAATGCTTTGATCATCCCAGACTGAATTCCAGTCTCTTTTATTTTGCTTTTTCAATTTTCAGTAATGCCTTGAGGCTTCTATGGAGGAAAATTTCTTTCTGTAAAAGAAATACAAGAATAAAGCCAGAAAAGCCTTTAAGATTTGACCAATGAAGAAATTACTCATTTTCAGACCACGTGATGAAAGAAACACACACAGAAGGAGCAAGGTAACATCTTGTTGTCTAACAATTCAGGTTTTGGGTGTGATAATATTTCCTGTGGGTCTGGTGAATCCATACTGCAGCTTGCATTGATCAAATGAAGGTCCTAAAGTAATTCCCCAACTTTCTTCTGCATTTACCATCGATATTACCAAGGTTTGAAAAGACAGCCCCTGAATGTATGCAGATGAGCCCCCCTTTCCCACTGAGACAGCATAAAATCCTTCAAGAAAAATGTAATTAAGTTAGACTTGTGAATGATAATGAGCCTCTATTACACCCCGCTGTGAGTAGCGGCAACATCTGAAAATTATTTTTCACTGTCTACAGCCAAGCAAAAGCTCTTTTATTAGAAACAGGGGTGGAGCTGATATAGCCCTGACTGTTGCAGCCCCAAACTGCCTTCAAGGCCAAACCCTTGTGGAAGATTTTGTGCGGATCAAAGCTCTGGATCTGCACATGCTTAGAAGCTGCAGTGAGCCTCTCTTCCCAGTCCAAGGCGCTCCTGGTTTTCTCAGTCATGTCACACTTTCCCCTCCAGTTTTTCTTTTCCAGGTTGGACTCCTTGGCCCCTTTGCTGTTGGGAAGAGCTGCTCTGTGCCCCTTGTGCAGCCCTGCAGGACATCCTGGCAGCTGGGCTCAGCGACCAGCAGTGTTTGCACAGTGCTGCAACGAGATCTGCTTTGTTCTCTGTCTATTTCTTGCTAAATCCTCACACTTTAAGGACCTTTTTTGATTCAGCAAGCGCACACTTTGACAGGGACTCTGTTTTAAGTCCAACATCTCATTCCTCAGCTCTGTGCTGAGGTCAAGGACCATCAGAGTGTATGTACACACATAAATAGGTAAGGACATTTATATGTGTGTGTAACAATGTGGATTGTCCCCCCAGGTGCATAGTTTATATCCAGCTACATCCCACCTCATCTGTGCTATGTTACCACTCACTATAATGAGGTCTTCACACTCAGCCCTTGTTCACTTTGGGAGCTGGAAGGGTTTTTAAAGAATGAAATGAAGCAAACACAAACAATTGTTGGTCCTTGCAGTGCAGGAGAGGGCAGTTTTTATCTACCTAGAAATAGCAGTTTTATCTAGGACCCCAAACACACCAGGATGAAAACCACTTGTGAATTTTATCCAAGAGGGTTCATTACCTTAATCCTGGATAATCCATATCTAATCCTTTTTATAATCTTACTCATCTACTTGCCTCAATAGTTTTCCACAGCAGGGAGTTTACATTTCATAAAAGGAATATTTTCCTCTTCCTTTTTTGCAATTACTTTTGCTATCATAGAGGCTCCCTTTTCAAGTGTTCTTCACCCAAACCAAAACCACATTTTATCTTTTTGATGACATGCCTTGTAAATGACCAGAGAGTTGTTTTGTTTCCCAACAGGACTTGTAATCCACGTGGCTGGTACCAGGAACAGTCACAGACCCCTGAAATTCATGAGTGTCAAACACACACTGAATAGAGTTGATAGATGTTCACAATTGAACAGAATATATTTTACCAGAAGAAGAGAAGTCTTCAGTGACTTAAAATGATATCCAGTGTATTTTAGGGCTGGCAATGAAGGAGACATTAAGAGAGACATTGAATCTTGCCCTCGAGATGGGGTCAATGGGACAATGACCTCTCCCAGCTGCCTTTTCCAAGCTCTGGTACACAATGAGCATCCTGAAGGAGTTCTCCAAGACTTGGAGACTCAGACTCTCTGTGCCAGGCAATCTGGAGTGCCTGGCCAATCTGTCAGGGAGCTCTTCTGCCAGTCAGGACCTTCATCAGCAAAGGTGAGAGACAGCAGGAGGCAGGAAAGGGCAGAGCCCTGCCAGGAGAAATCACATCCATGGAACCTGAGAGATTAATTTTTCCTGTAGTTTTCTGGTCACAGCACTCACTGGTGCAGCAGATGTGTTGATTTCTGGTTTAAGAATCTGCTTGAATTCTCTCTGTTGTGCTTAGGGAAACAAGACAGATGTGCATTTTCCTTTTTGTGTGCATGTGAACAATTAAGAAAGGGCTACACAGAAAATGTAGCTGCCACATATCACTGCTTTCTCATCGTGACAGAAACAAACCAGCCAGCCTTCAAACTTCTGTTAACCACTCAGGGTGAAGGGGATGTAGCATCTCCCCTGAAGTTAATAGCATGATCCTGGGTCCAGGCAAGTGTGACAACAACCACAGTGTTAAACTGGATCATCTATTAGCAATCAAAGATCTGGTGCAAAATCCACAGTCTTCAAAAACCATGCCAAAAATGAACTGCAAACCCTGCACCAAGACAGATAATAACTAAGAGAGACAGGCAGATTTTTCCCCAGGATGCAGGTAGTACAGCTGTATTTTTTGCTTGGGGAACCTACAAATTGTAGCCCTTAGCAATCACTGCAGAAATCCTACATTCCATTAAGGAGAGCATCCCCACTTGAAATTCAAACCTCTGTGCAAAGCTACCCAGCTCCTCATTTTATAAAGAATTTCAGAAAGAATTCCTTTGACCTTTAACCCTCCATGCCTTTTCCAGGCCCCTGGCTAATTACAGGCAGCTAATGAACATGGTGGGCACCACACAGTACAGGGATGCTGGCTGGTGCTAATGAGGGTTCTGCTCCTCACTGTGGGTATTGGGGAGCCTGAAGATGAGCTCCCCCTTCTCACCCACCATCAGCAGCATCTCTCTGAAAATCCCTGAAGTTTTTTTTAGCTGCTGGTAATAAAAACAGTTTCGTAGCGCTAGATCTTAAACACAAGCAGATCACTTCCAGCTGCTCCTTATCTAATTTCTGTTGTCATCTGACACTGTTCATTTACAGTATATCAATCTAGCCTGGGAATATTTGAAATATTAATTAGGAAACAGCCTCAGCTTGTTACCAGGGATGCATTTAGCAGGATGCACGCCTGCTTACAGGTATCCAGACTGCTGTGCAGCACAAATAATCACTGCTTCCTTCCTTAGGGAATGGCTGAGCAGAGCTGCTCAAACTGGCTGTAATTGAGCCAGCTTGGGTGCTGCACTGGTTCTGTATTTCAGCCATGATAATGAGCTTTGGGGAGACAAAAAATATCCTGGGATCTTGTACAGCCCCACTTTGAGCTGTGCTGGCACAAGCAGGCTGAACCACAAACCATTCCCTTGGTTTTATTCACAGAATTATTCATGGAATAATTCTGGCTGGAATAGAACTAATTTTGGCTGAAAAAGCCCTCTGAGATCATTGAATCCAAGCAGTAACCCAGCAGCACCGTGTTCACCATGCCCCCAAGTTTTTTGAACACTTCCAGGGATGGTGAATCCATCACCTCTTCTAGCATCAAACCACCCTTCCAGTGAAGAAGTTTTTCCAAGTATCTAAACCTGTTTGAGTCCATCTGAACCCCCTTGTGCTCGCCCCCACGTGGGTAAGCTCAGAGATGTTTTTAATGTCCCCTTGAACCTGCTGTGGGGCAGAGGGGCATCTCCTGCCTGCCCCACCTCACTGGTGCCAGGTCAGGGTGGGCTGCCAGGTGGGTTCTTCCCAGATCTCCAGCAGGTTTTCCAGCCAGTGCTGAGCTGCTCTGAGATTAGCAGCACATTAAATCCTGCTCAGCCACTCAGCCCACAGTCCCTGATGGTGACCTTCACTTCTGTCTCACTCCTTTCTGACAAGGCTGGACCATATAAAACGGAGAAGAAGAAGAACACAAAGGGCCACCCAAAACACAAAGTTCTCCACCTAAAAAAGGTGGGGCAGCAAGAACTGGGCCTTTCTGGGAGCCCTCAAACACTTGGCCACACTTTACCCCAAAGCCATTTCTTGCTGGAATTACCAAAAGCCACAGGCTGATATTGATGATAATCGATAATTATCAATATTATCACATAGATGGGAAAACAGGGGCTTGGTTTCTGTAAGGCACAGCTCATGTGGCTGTGCACAGAGATGCTTTCTCTCTCACACACCCTCCTATCTGCCCATAGCCATTCAGGGCTTTCCTTGGTTTGCATTTTTGGGGAAGGATGCCATTTTGGGGGGAGAAGAGGAGCCAGAATGACCAGTCCCCCTCTGCTGCATCCCAGCTCTGCCCAAAACCACCATGAAATGCACAGGATTCAGCCTCTCCTCATCTTCCCTGGCGAGGCAGAATTGAGGAGTCAGTCAATGAACACACACAAAGACTAAACAAGCATAAAACTGTCATTTCAATGCCTGGAAAACAGCTGAATTTCTGCATACTCTGGCTGGCTGTTGCTGAGACATGGAAGGAAGATGGGCCAGTGATTGACAAAGTGAGACATAAACTCCATCAAGCAGATGGAGAATGGCATAATTATGAAAATAATAACAGTGATTGGCCGAGTTACAACCAAAAAAAAAAACATGTTGTAGGAATTATTTATGTTTAGAGTTGTTGAAGCTTAATTTATTCTAGTGTTGGATAGTAAGAGGAAATGCAGAAATCACGACCCCTGAAATGCTCATAACGGGTGGTATAGCCCAGAAAAACAGCTCCCAGCCGAAGGGGTTTAATTGCATCTCCTGATGAATGAAATTAACCTTTATTTGGGGCTGATGTTGGGCACATATCACCCAATAGCATTTCTCAAAAGGCTCATGTTGCTCCCATCACAGTTAATGGTTTAAATGAGTTCACTGTGGTCTGGAGCAGCAGAGCTTGGAGCCACCAGGGTGTCAGATAAGAGGAATTAAGATGTACCCACAGGACCAGCTCTGGAGCAATTAAAGTTCCTCATCAACAAACAATTTGCAGGGAGATGGGGAAAAACTGATAAAGAAGTTGGTTTTGAATAAAAAGAAAACACATGCAGCAATTCTCTTTATGCTTCCATGTTTCAAGAGGGGCAAACCTGGCCACATATCCATGGTGGCCAGCCAGGAATCCTCTGACCTTCCTGAATAAAACATTCTCATCTAGGAAATCAAAATATGACTCTGAAGATTGTCATGCTGCCAGGAACACTTACATTTTTCATACTTAACCCTAACTCTTTTCACCTCTCTGAAGTTTTTCATCAATTTCCCTGCCACATTTGCTGTTTGTCAAAGCCAGTTGGCCCCAGCTCACCCATCCCATCCTGGGGGCAGTGGCATTTCCGGGGCTGCTGGGATCAGCTCAGGATGTGCAGACCTGCCCTCTCCACTCTTCCTGCCAGGGAGGAGGCGCTTCCTCCTGTCCCCCTGGATGAAGTGAATTTTGGGATTTAGCCGCACTTTCCATCCACATCTTTGGCAGCTCAGACACTGCTCAGGGAACAGGAGAGTTATTGAGTGTTTAAATTCATTCTCATTCTGTGGGGAACCTCTGCCTTATTTACTGCTCCCTCCAGCCCTCGTGCTGGATTATTCCTCACCTTTCCAGGGCTGTTCATCACTCTGCCTCAAGCATGAGCCACTCGCTCTCTGCAGAAAACTGTTCTTGCCCTGGTGGCTTGCTGGGAAGCCAGGGCAGAGGGACACCCACCATGCCAGGAGGAGACCAGCAGGAAATCAAACCCACCAGGATGCTTCCACCTCCCTGGTGCACCCCAGCCATGGCAGCCTCATTCTCCAGAGGGGGGATCACCACTTTAGGTGCTAGAACTTTCCCAGCAATGGACCAGCAGCATTTAACCTATTTTTCTGTGCCCTGTCTCCCTTTTGATGTAAGCTGCTCATGAAGCATCTCCTTTGCTGTTCAGTCTTAATTCCCTTCCTTGGCATCACCCTGCTCTTACTGAGGTGGTGTCATGGGAAGGATCAGTGCAGAGTCAGGGTCTACAGGATGAAATGGATGTGTTAAAATGGAGCATTTCTGGGTTTCCTGTGTTTGCCTCCTCCCCAACTCAGCTGCCCCCACTCCCCAGCCAAGACAGGCTTCATTTCCCCTTAGGAACCAAAGTCCTGTACCAGAAATGAATGTGAAATCTGAGAGATGGAGTCACCCACATGCTCACAACAGCCCCACATCTTTCTGCTCTCAGCACCTCTCAAATAATTGCCCCAGCCCCTTCCTGCACCCCTGATCCCCCCCAGCCATGGGAGAGAGGGGCTGTTCTCCAAGCTGAATGCAGACACCAGAAGACATCTGAAATTCAACATTTTGGGACTTTGTGATGATTCAGATTCAACCATGGCTGCAAAGCTTCCTGAAGCTGAGCAGATCCTGCCAGGGCAAGGGAAGCAGCAGCCCTGCTCAGCACAGTGCAGCTCACACAGCCACAGGGTGGGAACAGGGAGAAGGGCAGGAAAAGTTAATAGAAAAGTGGAAAATGCTGCAATGAAATGTGCTTTTACAAGAGCATTGATAAACTGCCTTGATAAAGAATACCTGGAGCCTTGCTGCAGGAAAAACCTGCAGCACCTGACACGAAGCCCTGGCCCTGCTGCACCTGAACAGAGCTGAGCAGTGGCCACAGGATTTAGGCTCTGGTTAAAGTCACTTTATGTAGCAGCACTGGGTATTTTTCAAATCCCAGATTCTGCCACCCAAAGGCTTTTGAGTCTGTTCCAACAGAGGTGAGAAACTCCAGCAAAGTTCCTCACTGGGGACACCTCACAGTGCCTGGAAAAAACACAGGGCCTCTGTTAGTCCTGTACCTGGTCTGTGAATGAGGAGAGAGCTGCAGCTGTCCCTGGCTCTGTCTGTGCCTTCCAGAAATATGGAATTCACTCAATGCACAATCAAAGGGGAAACGTCCGTTTTTTACTGAATTTTGCCTCAGTTAGGTTGTTGCGTTTCGTTCCATTTTATTTAAGGCAGAAAAAAAAATATTAATTACATGCTGCCAAGATCTTTGGAGAAAAATTCAATATTATCTTTTACTGCAAAGAAGAAATTAATCAAGGCTCCATTCCAAATCTAGCAGCAGTCCTGACTTTGACGTGCCGAGGAAAATAATAACTTTCAGCACATACTAATTGTCTTGTTAACATGGATTATGCAGCCAGCCAAATAAATGTCATTCACACTTTCATGTGGAAGAACATAAATCTAAAAATCAGAAATACATAATATTTTTTAATCTTTTCCTTTCTTCCCATTCTGTGCTCATAGCCTAAATATATTTACAGTTTTAATCCATGCAAACAAAGCAAGGCTCTGCTGGAGACTTCTGAAACCTCCCAGGGGGTCCCAAGCTTGAGGTGATCAGATTTGTAAAACAACAAGCTTGGTTCCCGTGTAGCCTTAAAACCAGTTTATACTTTCTTGGCACTGCAAAGCGGTTTTGAAATGAGGGTAATTTACACTCAATTTAATTTACACTAAGTCCCTTTCCCGTGCCAGCACAGCACAAACACGGCTGGGGCTGGCCTTTGTCAGGGAGTGAGTGTGCTGAATGCTCATTTTGAGGGGAGGGATGGCTCCAAGCCCAGGGAGCAAGCCAAGCCCCACACACGGGGTGGTTTCTCCAGGGGAGATAATTCCTCACCCCAACCGGGCTGGATCCTCCCTTGGCTTCACCCATCTCCCTCCCAGCCGAGCAACAGCCACTCTCACTTTGGATTTCCTCTCTCTGTGTGCCATCACCATCCCCTGGTGCCAGGAGCAGGGCAGAGGTGATGTGCCCTGCAGAGCCAGCCCTGCTCAGCACACCAGCAGCCAGGCCCTCCCCAAAGCCAAAATAATGGCTTGGCTGAAGGAGGAATGGCCAAACAAGGGGATTCAGGCTGACACAGAGCACAGATAAACTTCACTGATTAACTTTGCCTCTGCAGTTATTAAATTTCAGCATTCATCTCAGCCCTGGGAAAGCAGCACCCATCAAGGGAGCCCAGCACTGCTGGGTTCTGACCTCCCTGGCACACAAATGAAAACAGAAACTGCTCTTTGGGCTCTCTCTGATTTTACAGCAGCCTGGCAAACAGCACAGCTCTGGCACAAGGCTGGGTTAAGCTGAGCCCTGGCTCCTTCCCACCAGCAGGATTATCCCTTCCCCAGCACTGACACAGCTGGCCCTGGGCTTGGGTATCTCTCCTGGCACTGCTGCTCATCACCCTGCTCTGCTGGGATCATTCTCATCAGGAATATCCCATCTTTCCTGGTCTCCTCTGCTCGGGCTGGTGGGTGCCAGCAGTGAAAGCACTGCCAGCAGTTACTGGGAGCATTGGAGCTGTCACCCCAACACCCTCTTCTCCATCATGGCACTTCTCCCATCCATCCCACACCACTGCCATGAGCTGAGGCCAAACCTGCCACACAGCACCCTGTGCCTGTCCCAGACTGGCTCTGAGATGGAGCATCTTGGTGCTGATTGTGTGTTTCTGTACTCTCCTGACTTGGCACTGCATATCTGCATTTGTGATTTTCACCATCCTGTCGTGGTGAAATGGCACCTCTGCACTCAGGGATGAAAAACAGTGAGGATGTGACAGTCTGGTCACAGAGAGAAAGCCAGATAAACTTTCCCAGGATTTGTTCTGGAGAGTTTTGAGAAAGCTGAGAAAAAGAATTAAAACAATCTTACAACTAGTGTTTTGAACAGTTGTTTTCTCATAAGATGTTTACCAAAGAGTGTCTTTTTAATTAACCAATAGTGTCACAGTGTGTTGATTAAATGACCAATAATTTAATGCGTCAGAACAGTGTATAAAAGAATAAATTTCTAATAAACTCAAATTAGTAACCTCCTGAAGAGACCTAGAGTCTTGTGTCCCCTCACTCCCATTCCTGACTCAACAGTGACAGAATGGCCCCAGCAATGCTCCAAATCTGGCTCAGTGACCCCAAAACCAATGCATCTCCTTCCCTCCCACCCCACCCAGGGGTAGGAACACCTCCCACCAGGCCAAGTTGCACAGAGCCCCATCCAGCCTGGCCTTGAACACTGCCAGGGACGGATCCCTGCCTCTCTGCGGGAAGGAGGCTGAGGGGCTGTGCAGCCCTGAGGTCCTGCTGCCCTTCCCAGCAGTAAATACAAGCCTGTTGTGAAAGGCAGTGATGCTGTAGCATCACCCAGCTGAGGAGAGGGCTGGCAGAGGGGAAGCAGCCTTGACAGAGCAATTCCAGCAAAGGCTTACAGACAGACACAATTAAAACAAGCACCATGGTTTCAATTAACTGCTCTTCCCAGCAGCAGAGGCTTGGAAGGGACTTTTAATAGATCTCTTCCACCGCAGTGCACAAACTCTATTGCCATTGCTTCGCCGATTATTGAAAGTTAGCAGAGTGCAGCAGCTCCCTCACAGCAGCTTCAATGGCCATTTGAGGATCTGTCTGTTATTAGCCAGCCCTGCCACGGATGAGGAGGCTGAGCAGGGAGTGGAGTGTCACCATTTTTCAAGTATTTTATCTACCCAGGCCCTGCTTTGCTGCCTCCGGGGGACGTGCTAGCCCTGCTCCTGCTGCCATACCCTCTCAGGATCTTTTGCTGGTCAGAGTGACCCCAAGATTGTTAAAAGTCTCTTTTCCCAGCCTGGCACTTGAAGGAGTCAGGGCTCTTCAGTTCTCGGTCTCAAGGTTGCTTATTGTATCTTATCTATAAAATTCTTTCTCCTGCCCTGCTGAGGTCCAGCAGGACAGTTCCAGGCACTCTGCCTGCCCCCAGGGTGGTGTTATGTCTTTATACTAAAAACTACATACACAGTGTTTACAATTACTTTCCAATACCCATCACCTTTGTTAGACAGTGAGCTTCTACTCTAATCCAATCTGTAAGTGCCACCATCACAGCAGAAGATGGAGGCCAAGAAGAAGAAGGAGAAAGGCTGGACACACCCAGATCCCTTCATCTTGTCCCCTGGACCCCCATTCTAGAAACCCCAAAATCTACTTTTCCACCCTGTGATAACTTCACTATCATTCTACTTAAACTGTTGTGGCTTGCTGATCTTCATATAAGGTTGGTAATTTGCTCCAGGGGTCATAATCAAACCCACAGGTGTTTTGGGCTCTGTGCCAGGGTCCCTGAGCCCCCTGGCAGGGATTCTGGCCATTCTGGACTGCCAGAGGGATGTCCTGGGTTCCAACAATACCCTGCACTGGAGCAGCATCCCAGCCTCATCCCAGCCTCCATCCCAGCTTCCATCACAGCCTCATCCCAGCTTCACACCAGCCTCATCCCAGCTTCACACCAGCCTCATCATAGCTTAATCCCAGCCTCCATCCCAGCCTCCATTCCAGTCTCATCCCAGCTTCCATCCCAGCTCTACCCCAACCTCACCCCAGCCTCCATCCCAGCCTAATCCCAGCTTCATCCCAGCCTCCAAGGAATGTCTGGACCACGCTGTGTCTGCCTTGATTAAATCACAGGAGGATACAATTCTCCCACCACCTCGGTCTGATTGGTAGTGAGGCTCAGCATAATTTCTGATAGATTTTCTTCCCCACTCAGAGAGACATCCTGATGGGTTTAAACTTTTCTTTTTTAGCTGGCAAAACCCTCCCCCAGGAGGGCAGGCTCCTGCCAGCCCCGCCATGTGGCTTCTGCACGTGGTGTCCTGGCAGTGCAGGGAGTGCAGAGCAGATTTATTCAGCCAGGTGTGAAGGTCAGCCACCTGCCTGCCCAGACATTTGGGAACAGCATTAAATATAGCAGCCACACTGTCAGCATGGCATGCACAGGCCCCAGAAGAAATCCTGGCTGCAGCAGCCAGCAAAGCAAAAAGCACCAAGGAAAGCAGAGTTGTGCCTTCATTCCTCACCTTGAAGCTCTCTGTAAGAAGCAAAAGTTGTTTTTAATAGAAATTATTAACCTTTAGAACAATTGACTTGTCAAAGATTCTCTAATTCTACAGTTTTAAAGTCAATCTTGCCAGACTTTCTAAAAATCCTGTATAAAAATAGGCAAGACCACTCAAGTTTTCCATTACAAATGGCAGCTACAAACAGCTTTTCCATTTCCTTTCCCCCTGGCTACTCCTTGACTACAAGAAAATAAAGTGTCCCATGACAGAGGCTGAGAGGTGAACCAGGAGGCTCAGAGACCACAGATTTCCCATGCTGCCCTTGTGTCCCTACTTCTGCACTTGTAAATAAAGTGATGGAGACACCCACCAGCTTTCTACAAAGGTACCACAGTGCCCTTGAATTGTAGAACTGTGAGTAGTTAATTTTCGCCTGGAACTGGTTGCTGCCTTTATTTCCTTCAACATGGTCTTGTTCCTTCTTGATTCTTCTTCCCGCAAATGTCCACTTGAATTTTGATTGCCTCCAATGGTCCCTAAGGCCTCAAACATGGGGGACATCAACCCCTGCAGCTCCCTTTCTTTCTTTTACCTGGGAAACAGAGGCTCCCACAAGTTCCTGTGTAGCCAGGAGAATTACCAGGTCCTACTTTCTAATGGAAAACACATGAACAGATATTTTTACATCCCCAAGATGTGAATCCATGCTGTAGTTTTCCCTCAACTAAACCCATGGACTCTTTTACCTGGCCAGCTATTTTTACAGAGCTTTTCAGAAACCTATTACCTTTCAAAGCTCTTGTCAGTTAAATTGCATTGAAATTGGCCAATTCTTCAAACCTGAACAAGAGCAGTCTGACAGGTGGGCTCCAGGCATATGATATTCCCAGAGCCTTTGTTCTCTCTAGAAAAGAAGTTCACAAAACCCAATAACCAACCTCCCACCTGCCAGCCTGATGAGGATGGTGCCTGTGGGATTAACAGCCCCCAAGCCAGGATGCCCTGGACTATGGGGAAAGGTCCAGGATTAGGGTTAGGGTTAGAAAAGTTTCTTTTTGGATAAAGGGAGGTGACATTAAGGGCAACCAAATGTAATGAAACCACACGTCCCCTCTCTTAAAACACCCCAGTGTAGATTCACAAACTCACTGAGATGTTTGTGATGAATTTTGATTCCTTCCCTCCAAAATCTCCATCTGTGGTCAGGGGAAATCCCTACACAAATCCCACTTTGCCCTGCAGAATTCAAGGTTTCTTTCCTGAACAGGGTCAGCATCCCCCCAGGCTGTCTGCACCCCTGGTTCCCCACCAACATCCTGCTCCTCTTGCTTCTCTCTTATCTTAAAAATGATAATGAGTTTTCCCCCCATCTTGGTCTGGATCGATCTCTCTCATTTTTCTGCAGGGGTTTTCAAATATTGGACAGCACAAGACAAAAATTCTGTCTTCTTTTTTTATCTTTCTAGCCTGAAAGAAATAATTTCACCTAGATGGCTGCAGTGAACACACTGTAATAACAAGAAGCTTTTCTGGAAGGGCAAATTAGTGGTGGTACCAACAGGGAGTGATGCTGGTTTATAGCATCAGATGTAATCTCTCAGCAACAGGGGGAAAAATGCTTGCAGAAAAATGCTGTTTGTCATTGGCCACTCTGGTGGTGCACCCAATTACACTGCTTTCATTTCAGATCCAGGGACACAGCCCAGAGGAGAAGTCCCACAGCTGCAATAAACACGTGTGAGGCAGGGAGCCAGCCAGCAGGAATTGGAGTTTGTCTGTGCCCTGTTCCATAGGACAGGGCGCAAAGTCTGGCCTGTCTGCTTCAGATCCTTTTGGGCTCCTTGGAGAAATCTTGAGGCTTTTGAAAGTCCAGGGAGGTGCACACAGAGCAGGCAGGTCAAAGGGAGGGAGAAGCATCATTTGTTCAGAAAGCTGAGTCAGCACATCAAATCCTGTCTGGAGCCATAGGAATTCTGACCTAAAGACTCTAAGTCTCTTCTGAATCCTACTGGGCCACTGGTCTATGAAATCTTATTTTCTTCCTTTTTTGCCTATGTTGAACTCAGTCAGGGCCAGTCTGGCAAGGAGCTGGTGCAGCACAGAAGCTGGGTGTCCTAGGGTGATGTTATGATGCTTGTATCCCCATTCATGTGCTCTGTTTATGCTGGATATTTTGTTCTGTGCCTTTGAGACTGGCTCTGAAGAGTGAAAGTTTTCTTTGGGTTTTCTTATCAGCCTGGTGGGACACAGACACGGGGCAGTACATGGTGCTGCTTTTGCTTTTTGCTTGGCTTTTTGCTTTGCTCTCTCTCTCGCTCTTGCTTCTGCTTTCCTTCTGCTTGCTTTTGCTTCTGCACATTAGCTAGTTTAGCTAAGCAGTCCAAATTTCTTCCTGGACTGTTTCTCCTTTCCCTTTTTGGAACCCCTCGAACCTGCTCTGGACTGGGACCTGGGAACACCGAGAGTTTGCACCTTGTGGCTGCAGCAGCTGCCCCAGCACAGGAGGGACTGAGAACAGAGCGACCACCCCCAGAGAGACTTTCTGAGTTTGTCATCTTTGTCAGAGCGGTGACAGAGTGGTGTCACCCGGTATTGTTCATTCTGTGTGCTGGGGGTGCTGTGCCTGTTAAATAAACAGGTTCTGTCCACTTCTCTCTGAGGAACCCTTCCCAACCCGGTTGTGGGGAGGGGCTGTGTGGGTTTGCTTTCTGGAGGGGCCCTCTTTTGGAGATTCTCTACCAATTTTGCCCTAAACCAGGACACTGAGCATGCACTGGGCACCCTCAGGAGACCCACTGCCTCCATTCTGAACTCCCCCAGGGATAATCCCTCCTCTTCTGCTGCATTGCTCTCCCATCTGCCAATATTATCCATTATCTTTCCTAAGTGTCATTCCCATTGCTTTTGCCAGCCTTCTCCCCCTGTTCCAGCCCTGCTGCCAGCCTGTAAGGGTTGGGTTTGCCAGGGGCAAGTTTCCCTTGAGTGCCCACAGAGCCTCTGCTGTTGGTCACAGGGGGGTGGCCAGAAAGGCCCAGCCAGTGGCACAGGACACAGTGACATCACCCTGGTTGTTCCATCAGCACCTCTCCCCCATCAGCACACTCCCCTTCCTCACAGAGCTCCTGGGGAGCCCAAAATGGGAATTTTGATGTTGAATCCAATTCTGCTGTAGGAAGCCCTTGCTGCTGTAGGCACATAATGGAGTGATTTGTGGGTTGCATAATATTAATTTCTTTCTTTTCTGCCAATTACTGTGATACATTTGCAAAAACGTTTTTCCAATATTCAGCCAGCTGTACAGGTGATTGAAAATATACCCCAACTACATCATGTGTAATATTTTCCTGTCAGTCATCAACCAATGTATTCAGAGATGAATTCCCTTTTTCCTAGGCTAGCTTGAAGTCAGATTTAGCGACTGAAAACAACATTAGCCTTGTTGACTTCTTTTATCAGAATCCCTGTTGCTGGTGGGGAGACACATGCCAGACTTTCCTGACTAGTGAGACTGATTACACTTTAAAATCACAAGAACTGAGGGGAGAGCAGGGCAGGGGCAGTGGCAGCAATTTCTATCACTAGATTGGGCAGCAGTAGGGTCCAAGCCCTTTCCCCTGCTCCCAAGTTTGAGTCTGAATTTGAAATTCACCACTAATAGAGAGAACTCAGGTTCTGATAACAACTCTCCTCTCCCACCACAGCCTCCAACTACCCCACTGTGCCTTCAGACCATGAGAGAAATCCCAGGTAAAATTCTTTTCTTGGCTAACGCACACTGTTTTCCTGATTCTTGATTTTGCAGAGCTTTCCCGGAATATAAATTCATAGCAATCCCTTTAAAAGCCCTACAAACCCCAGGAATTTGCACTCCCAGATTGTGCCCAGCACCAGGGACAGACTGACCCCATCCCAAAAGGTGCAGCCACTCTATAAAAAATTCAGGAGCAAGATGTGAACTCATGTGTCCTCAGCCATGACCATCAGCCCCAGCACCATCCTGTTTTTCTCCTTGATAAGCAAGACCACCTGGCTCTGCTCTCTGAAGGCAATACTTGCCTGCCCAGCAGTCAAAGCTGAGGTTCTGCTCAATAAGTCACAGCCACATCACATTTTTGTGCCCCCAGCATATGCCAGATTCTGTTTCCTGTGCACTGAGCCCTTCCTGGGCAAGGCAGATGCAAACCAACACAGATCCAGCTCTGAAGAAGAGAAACAAATTTACACTTATGTCACAGACATCTTTTATGAAAAAGCCTTTCCTTAGGATTTTTCCTCCTGAGAAGCTGAGAGGCCTCAGGAACAAAATGTAAACAATGATTATCTGCTGCTGTGGAATGCAACAGGTGCATCTGGGATTGGTCTCATGTGGTTGTTTCTAATTAATGGCCAATCACAGCCCAGCTGGCTCAGACAGAGAGCCCGAGCCACAAACCTTTGTTATCATTCTTTCCTATTCTATTCTTAGCCAGCCTTCTGAGGAAATCCTTTCTTCTATTCTTTTAGTATAGTTTTAATATAATATATATCATAAAATAATAAATCAGCCTTCTGAAACATGGAGTCAGATCCTTGTCTCTTCCCTCATCCTGTGAACACCGTCACACATTTGGCTCCTAACCAGTAGCTTTTCCATTTAATTTCCCAGCTCTTTGTAATCACCCTCTGCACCATTTCAATCCCATCACGTCCATCAGCCTGCCCAGCCCAAAGCACGACAGTAACACTCTCCTGTGTGTTCCCAAACGTGGTTTGTAGTTGTAAATTGCAGCAGGCATCACTCACCTGACCCCTGCTCCCTCTTCCTTGATACCCTCCCCATCCAGACGTGGCTTGCTGTGGGAATTTATCCCTGGGATAGCTCTCCTCTGGCAGGTAAAGCTGTCACATGGATCCTCATTTGAATATAAACTGCAAAAGGAGAGAATTCTCCACTTTTAATTACAGGCAGCTGCCAAGAGGAGAAGTCTTCTCTCCAGCTGCAGCCCTGATTCCCCAGTTCCCCACCTGGCCTGGTGCTGCCTCTTCACTCCTGAACCACAAACATTTTGCTAGAACCACATTTTGACAGGCAAGGCAGCAGATCCACATCCCTGTGAAGAGCGAGGCAGGTCACTTCTACCCCAGCCTGCCTCAGGTAGTTCCAGATGCCAACTAGGGGTTAGGAAAGCTTCTGCTTTGTCTCCTCCAAGATGCTGCAGTTACCAGCTGCAAGTCTCCAACATCCTGCAAGCCCTCAGACACCTCAGGTCTTCTGTTTTGACCTAAATACAAACCCTCTACTGCAGATGCACAGCCTGTGATCACTCCAAGGAGGTACTTGGTGATCTCAATGCTTGTTCAGTGTTCAAGACAGTAAAGAAAAACTATCAGTGTTGTGGAGTCAGACCAGAAGCATCAGCTTGGACAGATCCCTGGGAGAAACAGGGGATCCAGAGGGTCTGATTCATATCTAAGTCTCAACTTCATGGCGACCACCTTCACCCAGCAAACACCTGGGGATACATGTGCCCACCACAATGGGCTCCTGAGGGTAGATTTAGTTGGATATTAAGAAGAAATTCCTCCCTTTGTGGGTACAGGCCCTGGTACAGGTGCCCAGAGCAGCTGTGGCTGCCCCTGGATCCCTGGCAGTGCCCAAGGCCAGGTTGGACAGGGCTGGGAGCACCCTGGGACAGTGGAAGGTGTCCCTGCCATGGCAGGGGGTGGGATGAGATGGGTTTTAAGGTCCCTCCCAACCCAAAGCAATCTGGCATTCTGTGATTCTGGGGGATGCCTTTCTTTGGTGCTGTGGTTTTGCCCCTCTGACACACCTGCCACAGCCAGCTGGGACAGGAGAGTTGTCTCTCACTGCACTTCTAAAGCATTAGGAGAGAAATAACTCACTCCACAACTTAAATACCCTCAGGCCTTGCCTGTGCCTGGACAGTCCCTCCTACCACCAGTGTTCAGCAGTGACACAGAGCAGATCTGGCTCTGCAGAGCTCAGCAGCCCTGCTGCCAGCAACAGGGTGTTGTGCTGCACACAAGTAATGAGAAAACTGGGAATAGTGTGGAGGAGAAGAGATTATTAGATAATAAATTATCAATGCACCAAAAACTGCTCTGTACATATTTTTCCCTCCTTACAGCTTCCCTAATATCCTGGGAAAGTGACAATTACACAATTTAAGGAGGTTAACTTTATTAAATTCCTTTTTTTTATTGCTTTGCTTTTAATAGATGGTTGAGATAAAGCATCTGATTAGAGGAAGGTCACAAAATAAAATATTTAATACTCATGGAAAGAACAATTCATCCTCTCCTCTGCATGCAGCAGCAGCACAGAGGCAGAGGGTCCTGGTGCAAAGGCTGCTCTGCAAAGGATGCTCTGAAGAGACCATTAGGGAGAGACCAGAAGAGGCCAAAGAATTTCAAAACTGAGGTGGGAATGAGGGGAATGAGAGAATTTGATATTTTGCCAATATCAAATAATGGACACCAAGAGGTGCATTTTCCACAGGTTACAATCACTCCTGGGCTCTGACCTAAATATTACAGGGTGGAAAACATCAGGAGAATCACATCCCCTCTGCTGGATGGGTGCTCCAGCCTGTGCCCCTCCAATTCTGCAGGGAGCACCATGACAGCAAAACTGAAGCAGCCCCTCAGCCTCTGCAGGCCCAGTAACCTGCTGCATGTGTAGAACCCTGCCTAAAGGCTGATTTTCCATGAAGAAACTATTCCAGACATGGCTCATTGCTCATCTTTTCTGAGCACTGATGGCGCATGAGGAACTGACGAGCTGGGTTCAGCTGCTGCCCTGGGGGCCAAGAGGCCAATGGCTCCTGGCCTGGGTCAGGAATGGAGGGGCCAGCAGGAGCAGGGAGGGCATTCTGCCCTGCACTGGGCACTGCTGAGGGCACACCTGAGTGCTGTGCCCAGCTCTGGCCCCTCAGCTTGGGAAGGGTTGAGAACTTAAGCACCAGAGGGGGCAACGAGGCTGGAGAGGGGCTGGGAACACAAAGCCTGAGAGGAACCCCTGAGGGAGCTGGGGGTGCTCAGCCTGCAGAAAAGGAGACTCAGGGCTGCCCCCATCACTCTCTGCAGCTCCTGAAAGGGGCCTGTGCTCAGCTGGGGCTGGGCTCTTTCTGCAGCAGCACTGACACAGCCAGAGCACACAGCCTCCAGCTGCACCAAGGGAAATACAGGTTGGAGATTGGGAAAAAGTTATTACAGAAAGAGGGATAAAGTTCTGGAATGGCTGCCCAGGGAGGTGGTGGAGTCCCCATCCCTGGGTGTGTTTAACAAAGCCTGGATGTGGCACTGGGGGCCAGGGTTTGGTTGAGGGCTTGGGGCTGGGTTGGACTCCATGATCTTAGAGGTCTCTCCCAACCCGGTGATTCTGTGAGTTCTGCCAGGGCAGGACCCTGGAGGTCACTTGCAGTGACACACACCCTTGCTCCACACACAGCTGGAGCTTTGCTAAAAGCTCCTCTGTGGACCTGATTCTCCACACGCCTTAGCACCTACTGACTCCCTTGGCTCGCCCAAGCCAGGATTTCCTTGGGCAGAGCAAGCCCAAGAACTTGAGAGTTAAGATGGATGGTGGGTAACGTGTGCTTTTATGAGACAGAGTGTTCTTGCATGTCCTAAGGTGAGAGGCCAGTGCCTGCACAGTGCCACTGTTGAGCCGCAAGGATTAATAACAATGGTTTCCAAATGCTCCTGTGTGGCAGAGAGAAACTCTTTTCCGTATACAACTTGCAGTGTGCTGTGGAGCAAGGAAAACAAAGTATGTGAATTGCTAACTCCACTGCAGGTGAGAAATAATAGCTGCCAGCTCTCAAAGCCACTGTCTAATTACTCCTTAGTAACAGTCCTACGAGCCCAGCACATACTTTTATTCCCCAAAGCAAAAAAAAAAAAAAAAAAAAAAAAAGAAAATAAATTTAAAAATCTGCACACCAGGGTTCATGAAGTTAGCTTAAGGCTTGGCCTAAAATCCAGGTAGGCACTTGTCTTTCTCATGGTGAGTGTGATTGCCGGAGGGTTTGAACTCAACATTTTCAATCCTTGCACTGCTGTTTCCTGTTCCTGTGGCTATCCCTGTGTATGTTACTGGAAGCACTGGGTGATCAACCAGTTTGAGCCAAAAAGCATTGCTGATTCCCACAGCAAATAGCTGAGAGGAAATAAAGTTTCTTTTTTAGCAATGGACCCTGCATGGCTCGGCTGGATAAAATCAGCAGGCTGGAGATGGATGATGCTGGGAATCACTTCTGAGCTACAAATGTACCACAATGACAGAAATTAATAGAGCCCTCAGACTCGAAACACCAGGGCATGTGTTTTAATTTAGAAGGACTGAAAGTAAAAAATCATCTCACTGCCACATCTCCAGGTCAGCATTTGACTTATTAACTTCAGCTTTGGGCACAGGTAAAGGAACTAAGCCATGCTCCATGCAGCTGCCAGAGCTGCACAGGGGCTCTTTGGTTTTTAACATGTTCATTACAACATCACTGCTTGTGTGTCTGGAAGGGGCATCAAAAAAACCTAACTTCTCTTAATGATCAGGTTTAATCTCTTTAAGTTTTGTTGCAGTCACTTTCCCGGGGCTTTAGGCAAAAATCAGTCTTAAAAGCACTGAGAAGCTGAGCCATGGTAGTTAGATAATTTATTATTCCATAACTCTGGGTCCTAATCTAATTAGAGATTGTATCTAGGATTCACTTCAACATCTATTTATTTTTTTTTTTTTACTTGAGAACATTCACAAAGAAATTAGGTTGTAAATGGGGAAATGGGGCATATCCTGCATCATTCCTGCTGGGCTCCCAGATTTAAGCTGAATTTCACATTTCATGACCAAGAAACAACAGAAACAAGACCCAGATTAACAAATCACTTAGTGAACTTTGGAAAAGTTTTTAGCAAAAAACTTCCCACCTAGAGGGAAAACCCAAAGAAAATTTATCCAAACCCAAATTTGTCCTTCCCAGCCAACTCCAGCATCCCAATCTTCCCTTCTCCTACCCAGCAGGTGAGTGCATCAGGTTTGACAGGTCATTTGCCCTGGCCCATGGCATGGGGACCGTGCTGTCCCCCAGGGCTGCAGGAATCCATCACTGCAGCATTTGGAAACGGTGCCTTGCTGGCTCCTCACCCTGGGGTGATCCTACAGACAAGACATGATTTATTTGCTTGAAATAACTAGAGGTGCCTCTCAGAGCCTGTCAGGGAGCTGAAATAAACACCTGAGGTGCAATAAAGTGCAAATAGAAAGGGAAGGAAAAAAATAAAAAAAGAAGAAGGAATCTCATGGCATATACTAACATGGAATTGTCAGGACAGCATGGGTATAAACCAAGCCCCTTCATTTGCTCCATAGAGAGCCCATAAACATTTATATTCTTTGTCTGCAAGCAGAAATAATGGCTTGTTTTGGAAAGATTTTGCACAAATTTTTTTGAGCATCAGCCTTTTCTATGAGAATGTCTGAGAGATTGAGTTGGAAGTTCTGAAAAATAACGATTCCAGCTTCTTCTGTCCTATATTTTCCAAAAGGCAAGTTCCAATGTAATGGAAAAATGCTCAATGACTTCAGCATCAGCACCTGTGAAGAGCTCCTTCTGTGGCCATGCAGTCCTGAAAGGCTTTCTCCTCAAAGCAATGGTACATTTTTAAGAAAAGCAAGTTAAAAAAAAGACACTCTTAGGAGGACACTCAGTGCATGCATTCATTTATTCCCCTCTAGGAAAGCAATCGCATGTTTAGGAAGCCTCCACTGCATTTCTCCTGCAGGCCTTGGAAGGAGTTTTTGGGTTCTTGGGAGGGGAAGACAATAAACCTCTTCCTTCACTCACTCTCCTCTTCTCTCTTCACAAGGTCATTGAGGGTGCCAAAAAACTTCTGACTTTTGCAGCAAGTCCAGGGGAGGCACCGGGGGGGTCAGAGGGATGGAGCAGCTCTGCTGGGAGGAAAGACTGGGAGAGCTGGGGTTGTTCAGCCTGGACAAGAAAAGGCTCTGGGGTGACCTCTGTTTGGCTTTCCAGCACCTGAAGGAGCTACAGGAAACACGGAGAGAAGCTACTTAGAAGGGCCTGGAATGACAGGATAAGGCTAATGACAGGATAATGGCTTCAAATTGGCAGAGGGGACAGTTAGATTGGATATTAGGAAGGAATTCTTCCCTGTGAGGGTGGGGAGACCCTGGCACAGGGTGCCCAGAGCAGCTGTGGCTGCCCCGGATGCCTGGAAGTGTCAAAGGCAAGGTTGGACAGGGCTTGGAGCAGCCTGGGATAGTGGAAGGTGTCCCTGCCCATGGAATGAGATGAGCTTTAAAGTCCCTTCCAACCCAAACTACTTGTGATTTTATGGTTTTAATTCCACAGCAGGCTGCTCATGGGACACTGGGAGCATGGTGGTCATACCTGAACCCTTGAATCCCTGGGTTTCTCCTCACACAGCATCCTGAGCAAGGAAGAGCCAGGCTCTGGAAGGAGGTGGTGGCAGCACTTTCCAGAGAGGAGCAGGTAACTTGCACCTCCTTGGATAACCATTGCAAATTCTCCCTGGTGCCTTTGTCCCTCCTGCAGAGCACAGCCACAGGAAGATCTGCTCCCTCCCAGAGTCTGCCTCTCTCTCCATGGGCTCCCCTTTGCCAGTCTCCATGGAGGAGGACACATCCCATTTTCTGGACTGGCTGTCAGCACAGTGCTGACTGCCTGAGTCACCACGAGAAATGGAGCAGAAACTCCTCTGCTGTGTGCAAGGGCCTTTGGCCTCCCTGGACCTCACTGCTGAATTTCAACCTGCTGGGACACCTCTGGTGCTCTGGGTTATTGCAGCTGTGATCCCCCTGGATTGTGAGTGGTTACCAAAACTATACCCACAGTAATTACAAACTGGCATAAATTAGAAACTGAGAGCAGAAATCTTTAAGAAAGTCCCTGGTTCTGTTTTCCCACCATCTCTGACCATGTGGCCTGTTTACCTCTTGCTAGGCACTGCTATAAATGCACTCTTACACATTTCTTTTTCAAGGAATGGCTAAATCTGCACTTTGACAGGTCAGAAGTGTCGTTTGCCATGAACACATTTAGGTGTTTGTTCATAACTATTGATACACAGCTGTGCACTTTAAATTTACCATGGGTTTAACTGGGACTTTGCAACCAGATTTCTTCAGCAAAGCTTCACCCCACAGATAGGACAGGCCTGGGCAAGAGCAGCTGCTTGGGCTGTTAACAGGACTGAAACAATGAGAAATTCTCTGAAAATCTCCTGTGAGAGTTCAGCTGACTTATAACTAATCACTGCATTTCACTTTGCCATGGGAGTCACATTAATTATCACAAAATCAGAAAGGACTTCAACCACCTCTCCTCTGAGTCACCAGGAAAAATAATTAAAACTTATTATCTTCTATATTCTTCACTGGCTCTCTTCAAAATCTCATAACAGCCAGAAATCCAGATCAAAAAATATGACACTTTCCAATTTCCTTTGATTTAATTTCCTCAAGCTGACTAATTCAATTGCAATATTTGCCTGGTACCTTGAGTTCTGCTTTCTCACTCTCTTCCCATTGCTGAAACCTGTTCCCTGCTCCTGCTCCCTAAGCTTAAATCCACACAGATGTTTCCAAATTTGTATTTGTTAGAGATTAATTACCATCATTCCCCAGTGGATCGTTCCATAGGGATCAGATATGCTGTTTGCCATCAGAGATGGAACACACACACACATCCTTTGGTTATCTATGAGAGCCTGTGCAATCAGGTATCTCAAAAAGGATAAATTGTTTAAAGTGAGACAGATTAAAAGTGAAGTCTGCATTATTTTGTTCTTAAGCTTCCATGTGATACAAGCCTGGAAGATCAAGTTGGCAAGCAAAGTTACTGGAGCATAATTAGAATTCCGCTTCAGCACCAAGAACTCAAACAAAATCAAGGTGAGGCAGTATTTTAAATGTCCACAGATTAAAAAGCTTTAAATGGATTGCAGACTTTAACTCTTCCCTTTTTTATACTTTTTGGCTTAGAAATAATTTTTAAAAATAGTTGCAGCAGTGTGTGATGGTGTTCACAGGGGTCTCAGGATGAGGGAAGAGACGAGGATCTGACTCCATGTTTCAGAAGGCTGATTTATTATTTTATGATATATATTATATTAAAACTGTACTAAAAGAATAGAAGAAAGGATTTCATCAGAAGGCTGGCTAAGAATAGAATAAAAAGGAATGATAACAAAGGCTTGTGGCTCAGACTCTGTCTGAGCCAGCTGGGCTGTGATTGGCCATTAATTAGAAACAACCAACATGGGCCAGTCAAAAATCCACCTGTTGCATTCCACAGCAGCAGATAATCAATGTTCACATTTTGTTCCTGAGGCCTCTCAGCTTCTCAGGAGGAAAAATCCTAAGGAAAGGATTGTTTCATAAAAGATGTCTACAACAGCAGTGAAACTATCAAAACTAAGTCAAAATAGGCAAGGGAGATTTGTTTTCATTTTTGTGAGTATCCATTCCTCTCTCCCTGCTGTGGGTCAAGTTCCTTTCACCAAGCCGAAGCCTTGGGATGGGAGCTGCCCTGGGAATCTCAGCAGCACATCACCCCATGCACGCCCTGCTGTAACCCCTGCACCCTCCACCTCCCAGCAAAGCCTTTCCCTTCCCTGAGCTTTATTTATAGCAAGGTTTTTGGGATGAATGTCGCAGATCTTAGTAATTTTCAAGCTGGAGGTGAATCCTCTCGTGTGTCAAGCTCTCTCTATGCGCATGTATTTCATATTCCAGGACTTTAGAGTAGACTTCCAAAGGTAAGAGTCACAGATCTTAAATATCTTTGGAGATTTATAACAAAAAAACCCAAACCTTTAGATACAGGATGTTCTCCTGACAAGTAGCAGTCACCAAGGATCCTGCAGTAATTTTCTCAAGGCCAAAAGGATTTAATGTCTTTACATGCAGGAATGGCAATGGAGAAAGAAAGGTAGAAAGTGCAAATCTGCCTCCCAGCATTTCAGTATCCCCCAGCCACATCTCAAACGTGCCCAAGCATGGTTTGTTCAGCTAATTGCAGCCCTGCCCTGCAGCCCCCACCACAGGAGCTGGTGAGCCCTGACCTCCTGGTGCTGCTGCAGGGCTCTCAGGGCTTCTCTGCCTTGGCAAAGGAGAGAGAAATAAAATCTGTAAATTCCAATGGTGCTGCCACACAGGACCCAGCTGAGCCCCTGTACCCTCTGATGCCAGGATTTGCCCTGAGTTTGCTCCTAAGTGCAGAACATCACCAGCCCTCCATTCCCAAGCCCCATCCAAAGCACAGTGCTCTGGGAGCTGAGAATTGCCCAAATTCTCACCAAAACCTGTGCTGAAGGAACACACCATCAGGATGAGGGTGACATTGATGCCTTGTGCAGGCTGGCCTGGAACAGAGACTAGACAGAGCTAAAGAATAAAGCAGGGATTTATTAAGAGGCCTCAAATAGATCCACCTTGGGCAGCACAACCCAAAATGGTCACAAAAATGCATGACCACTCACAGGGTCTCTCACTTTTATAAGTTTTTCTCCATTTGCATATTGCAGTTCATTGTCCAGTTACAGCCCCAGCCCCTGCAGTCCCACCCTGCTTGTTTTTCTCTCTCCAGCCCACGGTGTTTGTGCTCTTGGGGCTGAGATTTGGATCATTTGTCCTTGGTCCCCAGCTAGAGAAGGAATTGTTTTGTCTCCCTGCTCTGTGCAGAGAGCTCACCATCCCCTCATATGAAGCTCAGAATTACACACTAAAACAGTACAGAATGTGAAAAATATAAAAGCTAAACCTGAGGCATTAATATGGCTGAGGGTGACACCTTTCAGTGTGTCCTGTGTGCTGACAGTGCCACCAAGTTCATCCATATAAATAGGAGGGGTCTGTCCATCAAAGGTGAGAGCAGAGAGCAAGAGAGGAAATGTTTCATGAGGCAAATGAATGGAAAATTCTGTGCTATTCACCCAATTCCAAACAGGACATCCTTGTGCCAAGGAAATTAGGATTCTTGAGTTATTCCAATTGGCTTCTGAGTACGGGCAAGTTGGAAATTACATAGAATTACATTCATTATTATTTTGCTTACTGAGCCAGCCAATCTGTCAGCTTAGACTGGGCCCTGCAGAGACCAATCAGTGCTGAGACCCAAACCTTTCAAACCCTGCATAGCTTTGTCGCAGACATCTTTTATGAAAATCCTTTCCTTAGGATTTTTTCTTCCTGAGAAGCTGAGAGGCTTCAGGAACAAAATGTAAACAATGGTTATCTGCTGCTGTGGAATGCAACAGGGGCATCTGTGATTGGTCTCATGTGCTTGTTTGTAATTAATGGCCAGTCATAGCAGAGCTGGCTCGGACCAAGTCTGAGGCAGCTGCCTTTGTTATCATTCCTTCCTATTCTATTCTTAGCTAGCCTTCTGATGAAATCCTTTCTTTTATTCTTTTAGTATAGTTTTAATGTAATATATATCATAAAATAATAAATCAGCCTTCTGAAACATGGAGTCAGATCCTCGTCTCTTCCCTCATCCTCAGACCCCTGTCACATAGCTTGAGCAGGGCACACGTCTGGCAGCTTGGTGCTGGTTTCAGCAGTGGCTCAGGGGACAGGAGCTCATGCACACAGTCCTCGCTGTGTCTCTCCACAGCTCCCTGCGTGCCCAGCTTTAAAAGCTGCAGGTTTTGGCCCTGGCTGTGCCCCCAGGAGCAGCACAGCAGCCCTGGCAGGATGCAGACCCAGGGTGGTTCCTGAGCTCTCAGCTGCAGCCACGGGCTCAGTGCAGCTCTGACTGTGCCGTGAGGACTTTTCAGAATAAACATTCCTCATGATGGAACCCAGGCTGGAGGGAACAGGAGGGGATGGGAGCTTTTACACTGCAGAGATGAGCCTTTTCTTCCCAGCTGCAGCTCTTTCACTCTTGGTGAAGGACTGGCCACAGAATCTTGACCTTTTCTTTGCCCTGAATAGAAATGTAAAATTTTTTATTAGTATTTTTTTCCTTTGTTAAATTATTACATGACTTTCCAAAGAGAAGAAAAATAATCTCATCAACTGCTGTTTATCTCCAGTTTTGGCTTCTGATTTCTCCTCCCTCTGCCTTTTCTGTATTTCAAATTAAAACGTTAGTTCAAACTAAAAATATCAAAACCTGTCATTTGAATCCCATCAATTTCCAAAATGCTGCCTTTTTTTTCCCCCCTGAAAACTTAAACTGTCAAATCAATACCAGTTCTGTATGCTGCACCTGCAAAAACACAATATCTTCAAATAACCATTTTCCAACGTAAATCTTTTAGAAAGAAACACTCGGATGAGATCCAGAGAGAGGGGCTAGGCTGAGGCAGGGAGAGGATGGGGTCCAGTGGGTTTCTACAAAGCAAAAAGTTGCAAATGATGAAAAGAATTGGTTTGTGGTACCTCTTTTTTTAGGCAGTCTTGTAGGAACACAAGACTACTAATAGGTTATGTGATCATCATCCTTGGTCATGGAATGGTTTAGGTGGGAAGAAACCCTAAAATTCGTCCAGTTCCAACTCCCTGCCATAGGCAGGGGCTCTCCCACCTGAGCAGGTTGTTCAGAGTACCAGGAGAGCACCCACATAAGGACAAGGCCCTTCCTGCAAGAAGAAGGAATGATTAATGGGAAGAGATATTTTCCAACATGATCCAGTGTTTAGCACCCATATAGGGGTTGCTTATGCATCTCAGGGTAGGGACAAGAACATATTGTTTCATTAGTTTTTGTTTCCAAATGTCCTTCAGTTCAAACAATTCCGTTTCTTTGAAAACTGAAGTTATTCTAAAATGCTCCTCTCTGCCAATCACTGGTAAGAAATTATGAAATTACATGTTCTTCTCTCAAACTTTCCATTAAGGATTTATTTTCAGAATTGAGAAATTTTAGCTTCAGTTCTGTTGTTCGTCTTTGGAGGTTTTTGGGGGGTTTTATTCCTCCAGTTTATGACAATTCTATTGTAACTTATAACACATTACTGTGACTGACAAGTTCTACCATGATGGAATGCATGAATCAAAGCAATCCTGACTTTTTATTTGAAAAATATCAGGGACAACAGACACCAAATACTTGTTCTGTAAAACAAAACATCTCCTGTTTGTTCCAATGAAGTGAGTTAAAGCAAGTTGACACACAGATCTAAGTGTTGCCTACTTGAAAACTGTCAAACCATTTCATTGTAAACTAGATGGGAAGTACTTTAAAAAACAGGGAAAAAAACCCTGATGTTTCATTCAGCAAGCCAAATCCCAGCCATCCCTAAGGCAGGGAAGAAAAACATCAGTGTGATTTGTTCAGTAGGTTGTCATAGAACCATTATCAGTTAATTCTGTTCATCCCTATTAACACAGTTTCACAAAAGATGGTAAAACAAGACAAAGATAAAAGTAAATTTCAAGTGTTGTCGTTCCAAAGTGAATTTTCTCCTGGTCTATTTTAAAGGCAAGGAAAGTTAAGATAATTGAGAACAGCAACATTTGCTGCCCTGGCTCTGTCCCCCAGGGGCTGTGGCTGGTGGGATAACCCAGGATACCCATCCCAGGGGCTGGAGCCTGTCAGGGCATAGCAGAGGCACATCAGGGAATTTCTACACACTCCAGCATAAAATTTTCTCCCCTTCAGACCTACCTGACTTTGAATATTAAAAAAAAATCCATATATATTTCCATATACAAAATAAAAAAGCATATTTCCATATACTAAATAAACTATGGAAAATCATCTAGTGATGCTGGACAGATCAGTTGTAGAAACAGATTCAAAAGGTTGTGAACTGCGTAAATGAGTAGAAAATATACCTGGGAAATAAAAATAGATTAGGTTGTATATTGCTGTAGAGCTTGTAAGGAACCTAAACCATAACACTGAAACCCCAAAAATTATGTCAAATTAATAATAATTTTATGACCAGGAGAAGAGCTCCTCCATCATTCAGCAGAGCTTTTCCCTGCTGTCACTGCAGAGGGTAATGCTTCCCAATAAAAATGATGGATTCATTTGTAGAGATATTTCAATGGTTACTTCATACAAAAAGGTAAGAATTCAGACTACAAGGGGAAAGCAATAGTCCAGAAGATATTTATATAGATCACATATTTTCAAATCAGCTGGGGCTGCTGAGATTCACTGCCAGGTACTTGGAAGTGGTGGAGACAATCTGAGGGCTGTTAGCGCTTATTTTTGAAAACTCAGGGACTGTGACGAGTCCCAGAAGAGCAGAGAACAACAAACATAGCAGGGAATTACAGGCCAGGCAGCTTAACTTCAATTCCCAGAAAAAATATTGCAACAAATCATCAAACAAACACTTTCTAAGCACCAGAAAGATAAAAAGGCAGTGAGGGACAGCCAACAAGGATTTGTCAAGAACAAATATCAAGCCAATCTCATATTTTTCCATGACAGGGCAGCAGGACTCAGGGAGAGGCAGTCACTGTTGTATACAAGGGCCACAGCAAGGCCTTTGGCGTCATTTTACATGACATTGCTATAAGCAAGGCACAGAATTGTGATTAGGTGACATTGTCAAGGTGCACAAGGTGGAAAACATGCTCAGAGAGCAGCTCTGGCTGCAGGAATGCATCTGTATGCACTGAGAATCCATCCTGGGCCACTGTGAGCACCACCTGAGCTGAGAAAATGCTGGGAAAAATAAGGATAGACAGGGAAACTGTGAGGAAAGACAAAGAAGCTGGGATTCTGTGTAAAGAAGAGAAGTTGTAGAGGTGTATTAGGGTAAATCCTCATGTTGGAAGCACTGCAGCCTCAGACAGGCAGATGGACAGATCATCCTCCACTCCTTCTAAGGGTGAAGTGAGGATGAAGATGTTTGAATTGCAGCAATGCACACCGGGGAGCCAGAGCCTAAAGGAACTGTTGAATTTGAGGGCCAGAAGAGGCTGTGCAGAAAGCACAACGAAGATCCACCACTGAGGTTCTGGGGAAAGGGCAGGCACACAGACACGGGGGTGATTCCAGCTAAAATACTTCCTCACCAGAGGGGCAGGCGCTGATCTCTGCACTCTGGTTACCAGTGAGAGGACCCCAGGAAGGGCATGGAGCTGTGCCAGGGTAGGGTCAGGCTGGATACCAGGGAAAGGCTCTTCCCCAGAGGTGCTGGCACTGCCCAGGCTGCCCAGGGAATGGGCACGGCCCCGAGGCTGCCAGAGCTCCAGGAGCTGCCAGGGGTGCCCAGGGTGGGGCTGTTGGGGTGTCTGTGTCCAACTCAGGATGTTCTATGATCCTATGAAAATGCCTCCCCTCCTGAATTTGTGTCCCCTGCACCCAGCAGTGCCTGCCCAGAAAGACATTCCCCATACACTGCATGTCAGCAGGATGCTCTTTGTCCTGGTTTTCTATTATTCTTTATCAGTTTTTATTATTATTCTTCAAGGAAAAAAGAACCATCTTGTAGGGAAGCCCCTCACTCATCACTATTAGTGACCCTGTGAACAGGAGGATTAATTCTTTGTTATGTGCTCTGCCGTGTGGAGAGATCCATCCTGGTGTATAATGACAATGGCACTAAGCAGAAAGTAAAATACACTCCCATAACAGCCACAACAATGAGTCCATTTACAAAGAAAAACAGCACACTGGTGTTTTCCAACAACAACAGCCTCCCCCCCAAAAGAATCTCATTTGTCATTTCATGCAGAGTGAAAGCTGCCAGTTTTCCCTTTGCATTGATTTCTCTGAAATATCACCTGCAGAGGAATAGAAGGGGTTTTGATACAGCACAGGAGCCAGGAGCACTCACACAGCTGGGTTAGACTGGGCATCAGGGCAGGAGCAGGAAATTAAAGGAGCAGAAAAAGGGAAGGGAACTGGGATCCCCCTGCTGCTCCGGACAGCAGCAGCATCAATCCACACCCAAACACACAAAACTCTGCAGTTTCCTTAATGGCACAGTGCTGTAAATCTCAGGATCAAAGACATGAACCCATCATCCACTTGCACCAGGCCAGGAATAAATTCACCCCCTGAGAAAATATTAATCAGCTGGCCAGGTACCCTGAGTGCTGTACTGAGACACAGCCTAAAAAACAGCACATCCAGGAACAGCACACCAAACTAAAGTGAATTGATGCTTTTTTTTTTTTTTTTTTTTTTTTTTTTTTTTTCCACTGCTCAATCTGTTCACTTTTACAAACAAAGTACAATTCCCAGCATGGAACACTTTCTGCTTTCTGGGACTTCATGATGCATCTCTTCCTCACCCCACATCAACTCCATTTCTTTAAAATAAGCTTTTTCCATAGCCAGGACTCCTGGAGAGATGCTGGTGAGGAAGACACAATGCTACCTATTCATTTCACTCCTTTTGTCCCAAAACAAAGACACAATCACAGCAGTAAGGCAGAGTCTGGAGTAAGCACAAAAAAAAAATTGATTTATTTATTTCAACCCTGTGCATGGGTGTGAAAAATATTGGGGCTTTGTCAAGCTTTGCCTTCTGCTGCTATCCCCCAGGGAGCTGCATTCCCTGAAAGACATGGGTCATGCCTTTGTATTACTCTGCCCAAGAACCCCAAATTCTGCTCTGCATCAGCACAACTCCCTCCATTCATGACTTTGGGACAGGTATTGCCCTGAAAACAATTGTAGCTGGGCAAAAATTTAGCTGCCCTAGAACAAATTTTAGCTGAGCTACTGCTAATACAGAGTGAGAATTTGGGATGGCCCCAGATCTCCAGCAGCAGAATGCTCTCTCTGACCCAAGGGCTGGTACTAAGTCCATGTTTTTTGGCCCTTGTCTCCTTTCTCCTCTTTATTTTATACTTCTCTTCCCAACCTGTCCATCCATCAGAGCTCCCTCAGCTTTGCTCTCAGTGAATCACTAATTTCAGGCACTTGCAGGTTGATTTTCTCCTCCCATGCTAAAACCACTCTGGTTTCTGCTCTCAGCCACCCTGTCAGCAATCCCAAAGCCCTGCCCTGAGCTCTCTGCTGGGATGCCCAGGATCCCACTGCAGAGACAAGGCTGAAATCTGGCTCTGGAAATGCAATCCAGTGTGAAATACAGTGTGGAGGGCAAGGCAGGCAGGAATTGGGATTGGCACAGGTGAGAATGGCTCTGTATGGAGCAGGCACAGGAGACCTGAGCCCAGAAGAAGGGATTATGCCCCTGCTGGGGTTTATCTCCACTCCCCCACAGCTCACTGAGCTCCTCGTAGAGTGATTGCCTAGAGCTTATACTGGGAAGAATTTAGATTCCTGTTGGCTGCGTTGCATATTAATAATTTAAATAGATAGGACAGTATATCAGACATATTGAAAAATCTTGCCATACTTTTTACAGTATTTTAAAATTGATGGCCCTTGGTTTAAATGCAAGGAGTCTGAAATAGAGTTAATACCTACAATACTTTGCCATTACATCCATTTTTAATTATCAAGAACACCAGGCAAAGTTTATGATATATTTAACAGAGTTTTATGTTTTGTCACAAGTACCTAAATTATTGATGCGCCACACATTTTATTAAGCATAGCATTTCCTGAGAACAATAGTTTAGGGATAGAATCTACTGGAGTTAAATTGTTAAGGCAGAAAGATAAGCCTCCAGAAGCAATTCCTGAAGAGGGAAGGAGGGGAGGAGGGTGAGAGCAAGATCAGTTCCACCCTTCTCTTGGTGTTTTGGGGAGTAATGACCAAAACATCCCAGCTCCTTTTCTGTGGGAGGGAAAGGAGATGGGAAGGCAGACATCATCCTGGCTTTCACCTTGCTGCTGAAGGGATGCCTCCAAAGGGGCTGTCAGTGCTTCTCTGATTGAGAGAGGGACTGAGGGAGGGAGTTCCCAGCTTTAAGATCTCTGTGACTACACCTGGAGCAGGTAGAGCTCCATTGCCAAGGCTGACACATCCCCTGTCACCCTCTGGCCTCCCAGCAGGACTGATCACTGCTGCACCAAATTTACACGTGGCAAGCCTCAGATGAGGCAAAGAGCCAGAAACAGTGGGAGAATCAGTGAGAGAACCCCCAAAGGAACCACAGAGAGAGGGCTAGACCAGCACTCAGCTCCTTCTCCCCCCAGTTCTGTACCTACACAGAACCTTCTGGCCAAACACCACCTGAAGGACACAAGGAAGGAGAAAAACCAAAGCCAGGCAGAGTCAGTGAGGCTCAAACCCAGCTGGGCAGTCCTATCTCAGTGTCACTTGGACACAACATCCTTGCCAACAGCCACAAGAGGCAGCAAGGCTGCTCTTCCACACTGACTTTTCCCGTTGTTCTGTTTTATCACTGAATAGACTGGCTCTGCTGGCCACAGTTATTTTTCCTCCACAACTAGAGTTTGACCAAGCTGCCCTGGGGAGTGATTTTGGAAGCAGCTGCAATGTTTATTATCAGTGTGGGCAGATTTTTATTCCTTTAACAGCTATCTATCACACCCTGTTTGATTAGTTGCTATTTCTCACTGTTTGTCCTCAGAAAGGCTGGAAATTATTTTCTTTTTAGGAATGGGAGAAAAGATGACAGTTGCAGCTCTGGATACCAGTGACCACAGCAGCTCCATCCTGCACCAGGGCTGCTGCAGTCAGGGGTTTGTCCCAATATTGGGAAAGTCTTTTCATTCCCTATCAGGGTTGGGTTGATTTACATAGAAGTGTTTCAAACCAGCATTTCAAATCAGCAAAAATCACTGGTCTCAATCCCATTTCTGTTTGTACTTTTGAGTGGCTGCTGAGCAGAAAGTTTTATTCTTATCAGTGGGAAACCATTTAAAACATGAACTGCAATTAAATTTTGCCTTAACTTTCAATTCACTTCCTCATCTGTATGTATTTAGGAAAAGACAGATACCTGCATTCATTTCCAGTCTCGTTTTTTCCAATTTTTTGCCATGTTAAACAATGTTAAGTGATCCCTTCACTATTTACTAAATGATAGTTTATTTTCCACTTGCATCAAACTGTACTTGGACAACTGGAACTGAATAAAAATGCACAAATCAGCATTTCAAACAGCTTTCTACCAATTACAAGTTCTTTGTGTGCGCTAGGCAACAAAAATATTTTTATTAAAACATGTTTTGCATTTCAATCTGATTTACAACACAAAAGAAGAACTACATGTGATCAATAAAATTGAATTTTTTGTCAACAATAACTGGGGCCAAAACCTTGGAGATGTTACAGCTAATTGAATGAAACTCAGGTGCAAGGAGATAATATCTGAGGCAGCAGAAAGAAAATCACTTTTCTGAACTTCTGTGTTTTTGTTCTCACCAAATTTGAATTAATTAATTTTTGAGATTTGTTACTGTAACTGCTTTAAACAAATTTTTCTTTCTATAATTCCTGAAAACACCAGCTTTTAAAGTGGAGGCAGCCCTTTAGCAAGGTCAACGCAAGTGTTTAGGCAGGTTTCATCCATCCTTTCAGCAGGGTAAAGAATCAGAAAACTTCAGCAGTAAACGTCATGCTTTAGCATTTTCATTCATTGTAACTCTTTTAAATACATTGAATTAAGATTTTAATATAGATGGCGAGAATTTCACACATAATTTTCTAGTTTAAAATATCTGGTTACTTTCAAGTCATCCCTTCTTTATAATGGCCACACATCCAATAAAGAATTCTTTGCAGGCAGAACATAAATCGGCTCCCAGGA